>JANSTV010059433.1:0-12269 GCA_027564135.1 Lestremia cinerea | reverse complement strand
CTACCTTTTGATCGCCAGCAACACCACTTCATGGTTTCAGAACAAAATCGATCATTTTATCATTTTTCCTCTTCGTTGATTTCGATGCAGACAATGCTGAAATGAGGTGCTACAACAATGTGGGTCTGCACATCTGAGATCGTGGAATTTGGAAAATTCGTTCAGTTTTCGAGCCGCGTTTTCCCATAGATGGCGTTTGAGTGGTCATTTGTCTTGCAAAATATTTTTTAAGGGGGTCTCGTTTTAAGCTCGTCTGCTCCAACCCCTCTCGAAGGGAAAATCGGATGGAGCTTTAAAAGTGGCGACTCAAAAAAGATTTTTCGTTCAACTCAAAGAATCGATTCAAAATTCCAAAACGATTGCGAAAATGAAACGTCGGGATATCGTCCTGCGCCAACTTCAACACCTTCAACCTTCAACCTTCATCTGGATATTACATTTTCAGGCTTACTCTGTTGTTGCGTAATATTTTCAAGCTTCGAGTGAAATTCGATAGATTTGAAGGTAAAGAAAAGGCCAGGAATTTCGGGGAGGCTCACCATCTCGCAGATGGGCAGTTGTCATTCGCAACAACTGCGAATGACGGAACAATAAACCAAACCATCGCAAATCCATTATCACTGTGACGATCGCTTCCATTCAATCCACTTTACTCTTTTGACAGATAATGGCATTCCAGAAATTCTTCAGCAACATCTTCGCTTTCCCATCGATCCGTGCGGACGACGATGAGGAGCTCGTTGATCCCCAAGCCGTCTTGCGAGTGAGTTGACAACGCATAAATCCGTCAGCTTTTCGAGGTTATGTGCAATGGACGTTCCTCTGACCGATTGGCTTCTCGTTTCAGGAAAGCTGCGGCAAATTGCCAAGGATCTCTAGCCTCCACGACAAATACCAAGCATGCAACGATCGCGTCAACTCCAGGAAGAACACCACCGAGGCTTGCACCGAAGAATTGTTCGACTTTCTTGAGGAGTTGAACGGCTGCGTTGCTAAGACTCTGTTTTCGAAACTGAAGTGAATGTTGCAATGCAGAAATGCACACCAAAATAGGAATAAATCGTAGATTGGAATTATCGATTCTGTCAACGACAGTCAAAAGTAGCAATTTTTGTTAAATAAATGTCATCTGGAGCAGTCTAAACTGAATGGTTTTCTGTTTGGCTCGGTTTTTTTGGGGTTACTTTGGGAATTGTCCCTTTGATTTCAACTGTGCGCTGTGGAATGCTTTGTTGCGATTCTCGACTAGTTCGATGTAATGGCAGTTCGGTTCGCGATGTTTAGTTCCAGTGAACCGATTCAGTGAATATTTTGACGTTTTGCTAACCCCAATTGGAGCGGATGTGACATCTTGGATACCATCGATTACTTTCGGGACGCAGATTTTGGATATCAGGCCACGCTCGTACTGACCAAGCTTCGTTTGGGACAATATCCAGAGTTCAATTGGGCTTCCACCGGATATGAAGTCGAGTGGCAAACGGTTCTCCAGTGTGAATATCCGGAGCCCGACACAATTTTCGAAACGTCAAAAATTTTCAATTCAACACTTTATTAGAAAAATATGAATGTAAATGAATTGGAAAATCGAATTACAATCTGCTGGCTATTCGCATTTGAGTAACAAAAATTTAGAGACGAAAATAATAATATTTTTCTTTTAAATTTGAATACAAAAGTCATATCCAAAGCAAATAAAAGGAATGCAAGTAAGAAATAAGTAATAATATTGAACGAACTGTTGCCGGAACCGACGGATGGGTGGTGTCGACGCGACCATTCGAAACGCTCCTCGAGATGAACGATGCAGACTAGTCTTCATTTGTGAAAGGCTGGAAGAAATCGGTGTGCAACTTGTTGCCGACTCATCCGCTGCCGACCTGAAGAACATCAAAGCACACGCAGCACACCCGCACCGGCTTGTTGATGCCGAATTTCAGAATGGGCACGTCGTTGTTCGAACATTTGCTGCACAATATTCGTCCACAGTGGCGACTGCAATATCGAGAAAAAGAGACTGAGGTTAAAACTGAAAGAGGGGGGAGGAGCGCGCCACTTACCAGTGATGTTTCCGCATTGTGATCGTAAACTTGGTGCCGCACTCCTGGCACAGCTCCGAGGTGGCCCACGGCGACTCTTGAGGTAGTTGATCCAGCAATTTGTGGAGCAATTGATCGGTGGCCAATTTGTAGTTGAAAATTGTGACGCCATCTTTATTCTCGGCGCCCAAACAAGCGCCTTTCTTGACGAGAACTTTGCAAAGAGGCGCCTGGCCTCTCATGAACGCCAGCAAGAGCGGTGTGTTGGATTGCTGCAGCTCTTGCGCGTTGAGAGGGTAATTCGGCATGCTCTCCAGGAATAGCTCGCAAATAGCCGCCGCGATGTTGTCTTTGCCGCTGCGACAAAGCTCATGCAGTGGATTCCGTCCCTTCAAATTGAAGGCTTCAGCGTTGACGCGTGACTCTGTCAGTAATTCTCGAACGACCGGCAAATGACCCTCGCGAACCGAGATGTGCAGGGCATTGTTTCCATCGCTGTCGACCGAATCGAAATCGGCTCCATTTTGAATGAGAGCCGACACCGCCTGCAGGTTACCCCTCTCCGCGGCGACATGCAGAGCACTCTTCTGGGTGGCGTCTTTGTCGTTGATTCGAGCCCCGGCCAAAATCAAATTCCGCACAAGCATTTCGTTTTTGGATGCGGCCGCCAGATGCAGAGGCGGCGTCTGATTCATGTCGTGCACGCGTGAGTTCACGTCCACTTGAATGGCCAGCAGAAACAGCACGCTCTCCAGGTCGTCCTTCATGATCGCAATGTGCAAGAAGTTGCGGCCCCGTTGATCCATTTGCTCGGCGGCATTCGGCAATTTGTCCAAAATCAACTGGGCAGCCTTGTGATTGCGAACGGTCAAAGCGGTGGCGAACGGAGTGTTGCCAGTTTTGTCACGAATCTTCAAGTCGATGCCCGGATGGCAGAGCAGAATCGAAATGATTTCGTCGTGTTGGTTCTCGATGGCGATGTGCAGCGGGCATTTTGTGTCGCAGTCGATGGCATTCACATTGGCCCCGTGGTCGATGAGCGTTTGGAGAACGCGCGTCAGGCCCCACTGGGCGCAGAGATGCAACGGAGATGCCTTGTCTTTAGCCTCATCTCCACCTTGGCCGTTGGCGCCCGGTTGTCGCGGCGAGTCCAAATCACAGCCGCTGCGAATGAGGAAAATCGCCCCGAACTCCTTGTTCTCGTCAATGGCTCGATGCAGCAACGTCTGCAAACATCCGTCCGGGCCAGCACTCCAACAATCCGTGTCGACGCCGTGCTGTACGAGAACGGAAGCGATTTCGTCTTGTTCCGAGTGGAGCGCAACCCAAAGCGGGGGGTCACCCTTGTTGTCCGGCGAACTGAAAGACACTCCCAGCCGACAGAGCGCATCCACAACGGAGGGCAGTCGACAATGTATGGCCAGTTGCAACGGTGACTCTTGTTCTCCGGTCAAAGCGTTCATGTCCGCACCTTGATTCAGCAGAAACACGGCCGTTTCGGCGTCCTCCTTCAGAATCGCCTGATGCAACAGCGTCAAATCCTGCCCGTTTCGGGCATTCACATCAGCTCCGCCTCGAATCAAAATCGGCACCAGCTCCTTTCGTTCAAGCGATAGCGCTAGACTCAACGGTGATTCCCCGTCAGCCGTCTTCAAATTGAAGTCTGGCTTCTCCAAGCTCGAATTCTCCATCGTTTTGAACTCGACGAACGTTTCCAAAATCTCTTTGTGATCATTCTCGACAGCATAATGCAGAGCCGCTTTTAATTCTGCAATTCCGGATTGCATATTGGCCGACGCACCATTCTCAAGCAAGGCCTTCACCAGTTTGGCCATACCTCGTTCGCATGCGATATGCAAAGCGGTCAAACCGGCTTGATTGACGTGATTCAAATTGTTGGCATGCGTCGTGAGAAACACAGCAGCATCCTCGAATTCGCCACGTGCCAAAATCTGTAGCAAACTATCGCCATTCTCGGAAGCGATTTGATTCGATCGGGCGTTCTTCTCGATGAGTCGCTGGGCCAATGTGAACGGTGGCCCTTCCGTGTAGGGCGGCATCAGTGCAAATTGCAAGGCACTTTTATCGTCGTTCGTTCGCAAATTCGCATCGATGCTCGTTTCGTTCAGCAGCAAATCAATCATTTCCGTGTTGCGCGAGATGATGGCCAGATGAAGGGGAGTGCTGAAAGGAGAGCGAAAGGGGTGAGAATGACCTTCAGAATGGGCGCCCATTCAGAACTTACTATCCCCGATTGTTTTGAATGTTCGTATCGGCCCCACGTTGGAGCAGCGTCTTACCCACCAGCCCCATTTCCCGGAAGGTGTCACACTCGGAAGACTTTTCCGAATACGTGCAAGCCACGTGCAGGGCCGTGTCCTGCGTCATCTTCGATGTCAAATCCACATTGCAGTCTTTTTCCAAAAGGAACTGCGCCGCGAACCCGTCTCCTCGTTGAACCGCATCAATCAACAATGTGCAACCCTGAAATCGTACACAATCAGTTCACATCTTCCATCTCTTTCTCCCAACAACAATTACCTCCGCATTGTAGGCATTCACATCGGCCCTTCCATTCTGCACCAAAGTCTGCGCTATCGCCGTACTATGTCCCATCAACGCAATGCCCAACGGCAATTGACCTTGCGGCGAAAGGCTGTTCACCACTTCGGAAAGCTACGGGGAAAATTACGGTTCCATTTAATTGTTAATCAACGAAATGTGTGCTGTCCAATTGATATGCTCTTCAAGAAGCTTAAATGCCAACCGGTCACTGATTGATTTTACGAGAATTTGTTTCCTGGTGCGAGCGCGTGTTGTGACGCCAGTCTCTCGCTGGTGATGGTATTTAGAATAGGATTTTGAATGGACGGGCGGTGTCCGAAGCCATTCGCATTGACCCGAAAATGACGTAATCCCTCAAGTTTGTCACCGATCGATTGGAAGAGATTTCTGTCAATTCAATCAGACTTTCGAACTGACATAATTAACGATTGAAAAAAAAAATAACCGACGATGAAATGAAAAAAATGTATAACCGTTTTGAAGATTCGTCTAACAGTTGTTGTTATTGCCAATTGGCATGCACAATTCGTTGATATGCTTCCATACACATGTCGACGACCAGCCGACGACCGTAGCACAAAATACATCGCCAAGCGCCGATCATGTGTTTGCCTCGTCTACGCATCCGAAGGTAACAGAGGCAGTAGCAGCAGCAAAAAACAACAAACACCATCGCAAATCGACACTACGACGACGGGGCAACGACAACGCGGCCAACAAACAAATCGTCGACGAGAGCAGCTCAAGCGACTAGTCGTATGAAAACCGTCAGCCAAACAGCATTCAATCGACCCAGCAAAGAAGCGGTCGGTTTTGGGATTCGTCATTTTGGCATTGTCAGAGTTGCGAAACGTGCACGCGCGCAAATAAATTCGACTGTGTTCGACAAGTCGCGCTGATAGGATGAGTTAAACTGGAATTTTTTCATTATTTCGCTCGATGATGATGATAAATTCACAAGATTTCCAAACAAAGAACAGAGTCTGAATGACGAATCGATAGGCTCATTCGAAACGTAGACAAGTGGTCGTTTGGTTTGCTGGAGAACGTGCTTTGCGCGGAGTGTGCGGGAAAATCGTGTGAAAATTGGAAAAAATTCGAGTTCGAGGTGCTTCAAACAAACAATCAGACAATTGAAACAATATTGAAAGAAAGGAACGAAAAAAATCGTTGCGCAAAAGTGGCAAATCAAACGCAACCCGATTGAGAGTTGCAAAATAAACGTTTCGGGCGATTTGAAACAATTGTTGGCACAACATCAACATCAAACGAAAGACAGACGCGCGAATCTGAAGAAGTGAAGAAATTGAAAGAAAAACGCACGAGAAAAAAAAATTTGAAAAAGAAGATGACAAGAATCACAGTTACATTCAACCGTTCGGCGGTGCTTATGTTCGTCATCATTTCAGCGCTTTTGGGTCAGTATGAAGATCTCGATCGAGATCGAGATCGCGATCTCGAAATGTGTTTTTGGCAAATTTTTTTGGTGAATTTCGTTTTGCAGCATCGGCGATCGATTTTTGTTTTTTTTTTTTTGTTTGCGTTTGCCGTGCAACCGGCCTAGCATTTCGATGGTATTGTTTGCGTGACGATTCACAACTTGCATAACGCATTCAAAGCAGCAAACGCAACGACGCATTAAACAAAGCCATTTCCAAAAGTTCAAACCGAAATGTTATGCAAATCCGTTGATTAATTAATGACAAAAGTGTAGCGACCACGCCACACGGGTTGGCGATTAAGCACATGCAGGGCCGTTAAATGAGGCTTGCGTCCGTCGTCCATCGTCCGTTGGAGCAGTGATGTCACCGGACCGCTGTGACTCAGGAATTGTGACAGTTTCAGGACAACGGCATGCCATTCACATTGAATTAGTAATTCAACCTCGGAAATCGACTTGCAATTTTTCGAATTCAAGTGCCTTGGCGATTCAATGCTATTTTTAGTGCAGTTTGTTTTCAGCGAAACGCACGCACTCGATGTGGTTTCGCGAATGTTAGACGCGGCTTTAAATCGCATTACGATCGAAAGGAAATGTGTATTTCGCCTGAAAAATTTCCTTTGCATTTCTTCAACGATTCGTTTACAAATGCGATTATTGACGCAGCCGGACCCAAGTAGCCGCCGGGCGATTCATGGAACGCAATAGTTTTGGTGCGGAAAGTCACTGGCTGCGACCAGTCGAGTGGAATTGATAAGCCGAAAAACGCTTGCTTGGCCTTTGCGATGACCAATGACGAAGAAAAAAACGAGGCGTCGTTCGGTTATCAGCTGAGCGTTAATCGTCTGTTGATGCGATAATGCGGGGCTGGCTGCGTCTAGCATGAGTGAACCATCAATTTTCAGGTCGTTTGGAAACGTTTTAATTGATCTGCTATTCCGATTGCTCCGAAAGTCGATGGTTCAGAGGCGAAAACAAACACAACTTTCGACTTTCATTCCGACCTCGAGAAGGTCCGAGTCGAACGGTGGGTGAGCGCGATAACGCATATCAAACCGACCATTTCCGATTCAACTCACTCAACGATGATGACGACAACGACAACGTTGATAACCGACAACAACATAATCAAATCGTGATTCATCTGCTCCGTTCACTTACACGAGATTCAATTTGATGAAAAAGCAAAACAATTTGCGTCGGTGCGGCCTTTGCCGTTGCAAGCAACGATTCTCGCAATCGAGCGCATTATCACGTGAATTACGGTGTCATCACTTTGAAACGGCATCATATAATTGACAAATTTACAACATCTCATGACCCAATTGCGGGATTTCCTAATTTCGTGCGTTTTGCCGTTGGTCGTGTAAATGCGGGACAGCGGCTCCAACTGCTTCGGCTGGTTGGGTCAATGGTTTTCAATTCGACGGAGTCAAATGATGATTTGCTCACGAAAGCGATACATTGACCTTGGTGAATGCAATTATTTCAGAGTTTATTCGCTCGCTGAGTTGAGTTGAGTTGAGCTGTCTGAGGCTCTGTCGATTGCCGAACAATGGCCATTGTATTGCTTTTTTATTTCTTGCGTTTGGGTCAAAGTAATGTCAGACGACCATTTCTGATGGAATCCCATGAATTTTCCCTTCGCAGAACAAGCTGTGGCCATTGAATGCTACCGATGCACGGTGGCCCCATCGAATCGATTGCTCAATCGGACGCAGCAATTGTGCTCGAAATTTGAGGGAAATTCAGATTTCATCGTGGACTGCCCATACTCGACGATGTGCATGAAGAAGGTGTTTCGGTACGAGCTGCTGGATGGCAAAGTAATCGAAACGGTCAGCCGGGATTGTGCGAATCAAAAATACACTGAACAGGTGAGTGAGACCGGATTTGGACGGGGTTGAATGTACGATAATCGTCTTTTCTCATTGAAGGTGTTCAAGCAAGGTGCATGGCAGAAGGAGAACACCGTGGAGGAACCGTACGAGGAGGGCTGTGCCACTCAAAAGGACCTCGGAACCGCCGGGTCCAGTACCGTTTACTGCCACTGTCGCGGTAGCTTGTGCAACAGCGCCCCCAAAGAGTCACCCAGCTACCACACGGATGCAATGGCCGTAATATTTGTGTTCAACGTTATGAAGTATCTTCGAAGCATTTCCGACTGACCACCCGGTCGTCGACCAAATGGACGTTATGGCGGTGTTTTTATGCGGATTATTCTTATGTGATATTATTAAATAGTTTTCCATGTCGATGATGGGGTTTTCTTTGCTTTTCCGGGTGGCGATGACTCTTCCCACTTGATTTGGTTTGACTGCGGCAAGATCAAACCGGGGCATGACCGTTCGACCGAATGACCGAGTTTCTTCGTCGATGCGGTCGATTTTTCGCGTGAGGATTTTTTCGGTTGTTTACTTGGTCATGCCTTGGTTTCGAACGAGCGGAAGAAATGAAGCGAGAAAATCGGTGAGAGACTTACCGAGCTGTCGTTCTCCACCAAACACAAAAACACAACGTCTTCTCGCAACAGACGGCATGCGACGTGCAACGGATGTTTGGTTTTGCTTTTGAGCATTTTGTAGAGCAGCGGTCCGGACATGTGCTCAAAGTCTTGTGGTGTCAAGTCGTCCCAGTGAGTGGAGATTAGGCCGGAACAGTATTCGAGAAGGCTTGAGGCGCCCACCTCTTCAGCGACGCAGTAGAATCGAACGCAGGAGCGGACGCCGACCTGAGGGGAGGAGAGATGTGTTGAGTGCTCTGATGGAGGTGTGTTGCTCGGGGGGAGCACTTACCGAAGAGACAAGAGCGCGTTCACACAATCCCAGCAGACCGGCCAATTTGAAGCGATGTGAAGCACGCAGCAAGTCTAGTGCTAGTGTGTCGTGTTGTAGGTCGATGACGTCAGTGTAAATCCAACGGAGCAGAGCGAAACCAGCATCCGAGGCGAGATCAGACCAATCTAATGGATTTTATGGAGAAAATCGAAATCAATTTTCCGGTCAAATTACCGATCGATCGACCTTACCCAGTTCACTAAGATCAGCCAACTCTTCCTCACGCCATTGTTCCGAACGGGCACTCAACACAAACTTGTGCCCCGGCACCTCTTTGTCACGCAATCGAATCGTGATATCCGAATACGTTTTCCGGCCATAAAGCGTGGCCACGGTCATCGCCAATCTCGATATGAAACTACTGAATTCGCCCAAATCATTTTCACCGTTGGCCGCCGCTATCTTGCTGTACTTTCTCTCCAAATCGGCATAATTTTTCTGCAATTTTGTGTATTCCTCCTTCAAAAGCTTCAAATGTTTCTCCAATTTTTCCACTGAATCCTTTGAAGCTGTAAAATAACACGCATCATTACAATTCAACCGAAACATCATAATTTGGCATTTGGCCTCGGCCGCTTATCGCCGAAATTGACTGCAATTGTGTTGGCGAATGAGAATAGAATCGAGATGGCAAATTGATATTTATTCGACCATCCGTCCGACGCCCCTCCAATTGAATCACACTCGCACCGACAATTGCTTATCTTTTCGAAATCTGGTTCAACGCAAACCGCCCGGTTTTTCATCCAACTTACACATTCTGCCGGCGCAAAATTATCCCGAAAAACAATGAATTGCAAAATAACTATTTCGAAATTGTTGTTTTCCTCTTGATTTCCATCAAACAATCGCCAATTATTTGGTTTCGGAATGTTTCGTCGAGTTGCGACGTAATGACAGGGCAACTGTCAGATTGTAAGTTGACTGTCGATGAAATTTCGATGTTTTTCGAAGTGAATGAATTGTAGGGAGGTCACTCTCTCGACTATTTCAGAGCGAAAGTTCGGAAAGTTTTCCTTCCAGGACGACAGAAGGGGGAGCCACCGGGGTCATCAAAACCAGTTAGTTTCGAATGATTGAGAATGAGTGCCAATCCATTCAACGAATTTTCAAATCATGACATCGGGCAACAATTCAAGCCCGAAACTCAGCCCGAAACACCATTATATTGTCTATGTGTCATTCTCTGGGAACCAAATCAAAACATTAAAATCTTGAAAATTTAATGAACCATCGACAATTAAACGATAAGCATTTGCCTATTTGTTATCTGGCAACGCGCATTTCAGTGACACGCAGTTTCGACCCAAAAGTGATTTTCGATAAAAGTGAAAAACGTCCAAGCATGTTTATTCGACGAAAGCATAAAACAATATCGAGATGATGAACAAAAAAATGATGAAATTCGGTTTGATTGTTGTCCTTGTGCAGGCGCTGTGTGTCAATTTTATTGCGTCAGACAAAGCCAATGAGGTGATTCTGAAGTTTCTATTAAAAACCATAGCTCATTACCAATGCAAATGATGTTATCTTTTGTGTTTTGCGTTGTTGCGATTTTTGGGGTTTTTAAACGTTTTTTTCTTTCGCTCGTTTTATTGCAGGACTGCACGGAAATAGCTAGAGACGATGAAACGTTGCTGGTATTTTCGACGTTAGGGGGCGGATTGACAGCTGTCGATCCGATCACAAGTGAAGTTCGATGGAGTATTGATGAAGGTAAGACGATTTTTCACTTTCAAACCTTCTTGAATTGCAGCTAACTGAATTCGATTTTCCTCAACAGAGCCAGCCGTACGGGTGCCGACCCAAGAAGCAGCAAGTCCGCAATATTTCCCGGATCCTCGAGACGGGAGTTTGTATCAACTGGGGGACATGGGCGGTCTCAAGAAACTCCCCTACACCATTCCGCAATTGGTGGCGTCGGCTCCCTGCCGATCCAGCGATGGCATCCTCTACTCTGGGAAGAAGAAAGACACTTGGTTTCTGATCGATCCGAAGACGGGACGTCGAGAGAAAGTGGTTGGATTCGGAGCGGATAATAAAGAGTCCATTGGATGGGCCACTTCGCGATCGATTTACCTCGGACGAACTCAGTACACCGTGCTGATGTTTGACAGTCGGTCCAAGGACAAGAATACCAAGCCCTGGAACGTGACGTTCTATGATTACACGTCGCACACGATGGCCCCGGAGGTCTCGGATGAATACGGTGAGTTAATTGAGGCGGAATTGGCGCTGTTTCAGGATGATTGTTGAGATGCCTCTTTCCAGAATGGTTGCATTTGTCTGGAAGTGCCAGTGGTCTGACAGTGACGCTGGATCGGAAGAAGGGAACATTCATTTGGCAGAAAGATCTGCGAAGTCCCGTCGTGGCTGTTTTCCTCCTCGGACCCGATGGATTGCTCACCGTTCCGTTCACCACAATCTCCGATGCAACGCTTGAGAATATTGTCGAGTTTGCGCGCGATGGTCAACAAAACGACATCAAATTATTGTACGTCAATTATTCATCGAGGACAATCTTAAACTTTTTAAAACATTGATTTTTTCCAGTCAAAGTTTGTACGTCGGCGAACACTCCCACGGACTGTACGCGATACCTTCGTTGGTCGATAAAAGCACCAAAACAATATCTACCGAGCCGGCAATTCGTCTTCTTGACGGTCCGCAAGGAGCCCAACTGCCTCCGAATCCGGATCTTGTCTATCTGACGACGTTGCTGGACAACAGCAACAAGGACAAGCAGGTCATTGTTTTGGGCCACTATCAAATGCCGAAAGTGGATGAGGAGTTGAAATTGAGCATTTCGCCGGCAAAGATCCAGGCAAACCGCAGTGAAAGTGACCCAACGGCTATCGAAGTGTTGAATTTGAATACGATCGCTACGAAACAGAATGTGATTCCGCCGCAGAATATCATCGTTCCGGAAGGTGGACCGAGGCATAGTTTGCCGCCGGTGTCCCCGAAGGAGTTTGTGTCGCAGATCTATCGCACATCGAAGGCTTGGTTAAATGATCAAGAGAGTAAGATTCTGAAGGTGCTGCTGATTATACTCTTCGGAATGATCATCGCGATGTTTTGGTATTTGCGATACACCGTCCGTGAGTTGCGCCAGCAGAGTCAGAATGGATCGCAGACGATGAAAATTGGTGGTCGCCCAGGCGGCAGTGGACAATACCACGATCTGGTCGATTTGGGCGAAGGCGAAATTCAGGTCGGAAAGATCAGTTTCAACTCGAACGAGGTGCTGGGCAAAGGCTGCGAGGGAACTTTCGTTTTCAAAGGAACTTTTGAGAAGCGAAATGTTGCGGTGAAACGTCTGCTGCCGGAATGCTTCACCTTGGCCGATCGGGAGGTGGCTTTGCTGCGTGAAAGCGATGCCCACGA
>JANSTV010059422.1:0-12269 GCA_027564135.1 Lestremia cinerea | reverse complement strand
TAGCATTAATAATGATGCGGGAATTATGTTGTGCTCAAACAAGCAGCTCGTTTGTTGTTTGTGTTTTGTATTTGCCCGAGTATACTCCAGTCAGGCATCGTGCAGACTGGCATGACCTAAGATGTTTGCGTACAAAAAACACAAACACATTCATTTGAATATTTCATGAAGTACGTTTTTTTTTCTCTCTCTCTCTCTCTCTCTCTCGTTCTCTCTCCCTCTCTTTCATAATTTCAAGACTGAACCGCTGAAATTGTTGTGTGAAGTTTGTGAGGCAGTGTGTGTGTGCTTTTTTCGGTGGATTTGGTTTTGTTTGATTTGCCAGCTCTCTGTGTCTGGCTTTATGCTCTCTTAATAATACATGGCTGTTCGTTCAGGGCTGGTGCTTGTTCGATGGGAAACATTTTGGAGGGAATTTTCCGGTGCGACGAGCGCAAAAAAGAACTGTGGGCCAGTCTGCTTCCAATGTTTTTGGTGGATTTCTTTGATGGGCTCCCGACCCCCACAAAATCCTCACTCGGCTTCATCCAGTTACTTTTAATCTTGCTCTGAAAATGCGAAAAATGCCTGGCAAATACCCGTAATTCATCACTTTATGATTTTTTTATGAAAGAAAAATCGCCTGTTTTCGGATAATTCTGTTCTTCCGTTGCCGCTCTTCTGCCAGCCCATAACATTCGTGCTTTGTTATGCATTTGCTGATATCATTGCCGCGATGCCGATATGTATGCTCGACTGGGGTTGCCTTTTTGCTGCTTCAGTTTTCCTCCCTTTTTGCTTAAAAATGAAACCATTACGGGCCGCCCGAACAGAGGAGTAAGTAATAGACCGTTATTGCAAATGTGGCTTTTATTTCTCGATTTGATGACGTGCATTTGTTTGGTTGAGTTTGTTCTTTTATTTCGATTGCAGAATACGATTGTGGTTGTTTATTTCCTACTTCGTGTTTGAAACAGTTTTTCGCAAATTATTCGAATATGTTTCGTTTCGCATGTAAAAACGGCAACGGTTAGGGCAACCGTCTGAGACGGCCGATCGTTTGCTATTGACGTGTGATTTGCGTTAATTGACTACTAATTGCAGGACTTGCAGGAAATTGGATTGAATTAATCGTGTTAGTTGGAATAGCCGTTGAGCCGGAAGTCACGAAAAGAAGACGATCCTTGATCGCTTCTCAACCTCCTCAGCCGGATGAGAGACTCATTTGGTGCACAATGGCCAAATGACTAAATTGCCACCACTAATTGATGTGGCCAGCCATTCAAAACAATTAATGAAAATTTTATCCATTCGACGACGTGAATCACGTGAATAATTCATCACGTTTATCCAACGGCAGCGATACAATGTCGGTCGGTCGACCGGTTGGGTATCGCAAGGCTGAAAAAACGGTCCATAAATGTAATGGCTCGAACGTCTAATTTTATGTTCGGCATGTTGGTAAATGTAACCGAAACATATTTGTGTGCTTGTTATTTTTTGACCATTAACGTGCTGACGTTTTTGCGGCCCCGGCACCGTCTTCACACCACTTCGTTCTCGCGACGTTGGCAACAGCTTTCAAGCATCCGCCATGTGATCGTAAAATCCACCATTCACCATTTTACGTGTGTGTTTGTTTCACGAGCAATTATTGTTTGGTGCAAAGGAAATACGACCACCACTGGCTCATGCACGCACACACACACACATCAAACAAAGAAACCCATGGCAGGAAATCAAAAAACACAAAAAAAAAATATAATTTCGAAATTCTTCAAAACTTTGTTCCTTTTCCTCGCATTCGTCGAGAAAATTCACTTCATTTTCAATTTAAAACATTTCAAATGCGGAAAAACATGTTGCCGACGGAGTGCATGTGTGTGTGTGTGTGTGTGTGGTTTTGTTTGAGGTGAATCGGGACAACACTTTTTATGGATGGCTTTTTCATCTCCGAAAGGAGATGCTCGGTGGGTTTGATGTCAGCTACAGTTTCAGAAGCGCCAACTACGATAAAGGTTGGGAACACCAACCCACCGACTGGATCAAAGTAATAGTTTTATGAATAATGCAAAGGTTGAGGTCGTTATGAAAATAACGACGACGGCCCCATTTTAAAAATCATCATCATCTTCAGTTTGCAAAGTATTGTATCGAAACATTATCTCGGAATTTGCCCGACAGCCATTATGAATGAGTTTCGAAAGAATTTCTGGCGTCGCATATTCGCGTCTGAGTTGACTTCGGGCTGAGTCAATTCACTTTGAGTGGACTGGCTCGGCTCGAGGGGGGGATGATACAGAGCGTGACAAGCGCGTGTCTTTGGCGATGGTTGTCTGTTTGCTGAGTGATTAGAATCAGCGCTTCATACGTGTAAAACGCTTGGAATTTCGATTGACATCGCGATGAACATTCGTTCAGTGTCATTGACTCAAGCGTGAGCACCGTTTGTCAACCGATTTGATTTTTGAAACGCGTTTGCCGCGGGGAGAACTGGAATGAAAATATTTTCGTTGGAATTTCATCAGATGGGAGTTTGTTGCTCGAGACGAATCATTGGGGGAAAGGGCGGGTCTCGAGGAGCTTCATTGAATGAGGCTAAGTTTTCCCGTGTCTGAATGCTGACGTTGTGGAAAAAAACCACTCATTGCAGTTCTCCTCTCAGAGAAATTAAACGATCATTCAACGACCGCATCCGAACTGTAGCCACCGTAACATTTCCATTTCGCACGGCGAACATACGCGTGGCAGTCGTTTCAATCATCCGTGGCACAATAAAAGCATCCAAACATTTCTGAATAAACTCACCGAAACGGAAACTGTCATCAGCCGAATCCTGAACGACAATGTCACCGGTTTTACGGATTTCGTTACATTCAAACGGACTGATGAATAACGGCTTTTTTTGGGTCTCATGCGGATGACTGGAAATAGCTTTTTAATTTGGTCCATCTTTCAGTTGGATGTGAATTTCAAATGGCAATTTCTGCGAATGAAATGAATGAAAAACAAGTTGGATTCACAATCCAAAACGGACATGGTTGCCGATATACGAGCAGATTGTCGTCGCTTTGGAAAACACTCAATTCGATTTATTGAATGCAGACTCGCATAAATGTGAACGTGGCGCTCATACCGATCACGAGTTTTCCCGCAAAGTGGTTGCACGACACACGGCCGAGCATTTTTGCTGACAAATCGAACGAAAAAAAAAATGGCTTCATAACGGAACCTAAAGAAGCATTTGCTCGACGGGTGCTTCAGCTTCGGTTTTTTACACATCGTTCGTTTGTCATGTGACGAAAACGGTATGACAGAAATAAGGATATTGCTCGGGACGGCCATCAAGGAATATCGTTTCATCGCCTCAATAAACGCTCGCAATGAACGACTTCTCTGATGATTAGAAAGCCCTGCGAATTTATCACCTTTGGCTTTGGGATGAGCTCGGAGGAAATTTGCTGAGACATTCGCCGGCTTGTTGATAGGATGTCGGAAGCTATCGAGGCTTATAACGCTTCTTGAGATTGCAATACTCTGTTGATAAAACAACTGTTTACTGCCATTGCGGCAGTGTGTTTCTCGTGAGGCAAGTCGTTTCGAATATCGAGCCAGCTGGATGAATGAACGGATCTTGCGTTTTCTTTGGACTTTTTTTGTTGTTGAAAATACATCTTCGCTCCGTTGAGAATAGAATGTTGGATCGAACATCAACTTTAAAACTCCCAGAACTATGCAATCCAATGTATTTGCTGAAAGTCGATGAAACCGCAATCCGAACTCAAAAACCAAACAAAAAACGATTCTTTCTTGTGGCAACGTCACATCAAGCAGATGAATTGAGTTCAGAAATCGCTGCATTTTCAATCTTTTCGAGCGGAAAAGGGGTGATAATTCTGTAGATTCAATTCAATTCAGATAAAGTCGTCTAACGGTGGTTTCGATTCGGTTTACTAGCGGATGCGTTGCTGCTATGCACAGCAGACGGAAAAACTCGGCCAACTCTGATGACATCGAAAGATTGTGAAGATTACTCTCGATGACCCATTTTAGCCGGCATCCCATTCGAGTAACGTTTGAACAGCGATAAACATCCCGTTAGCATTGGCTGAATTAGAACATTATTCAAATGCAACGACCGTGAATGCAGAAAGAAAGTTCTCTTGACTTAGAATTAAAAAGGAGCATCGCTAGCAGCGATTGATTCAGTCGTGAGTCGGGAGCCAGTGCAAGTGTTTCGGAAAGTTGAGAGAAATTTGCAAGCAAAATGAAGAGTTTCATTCGTGGGTATTTCTCGGTGTCGATTTTGGCATTGCAGTTGGTTGTGCTTTTGGCGGACGGTCATGAAGGGAAACGTAGCGTGCATAAAGTAAAATACGATTTATACAAAAATGGAACGGACCACAAGCATCTGTTCAAGAAGGACACCTACCCGTTCTTCAACCACACGTACACGCCAGCGGAAATCCGAAATTTGACCAACATCAAACTGATTTCACTGCATGCTGACGACGAGGTTCACGTGCGTAATCCACAATTGAATTCCGAATCAAAGATTGTTATCGGATGTGCTTCGCTTTCAGATCGAGCTGAGATTCATCATCCCGTTTGTGCATTTGAATAAGAATCCCAGTCAGAAAGGACCTGAGGACTTTTTGACAAAGAAGGAATCCTGGTTCCTCCAAAATCGGAAAAATGTAAGAATTCAGCGCTGCGCTATTTTTGCAATGCTTTAACCCATTTGTTGCAGGGAGTGGTCAATCTGAATATTGGAGCTGCTCTGCTTTCGACTCTGTTCATTGTTGTTGGAGCAGCCATGACGATAGCCTATCGCTTCTTTGCCCTGAAATATGGCATTCCTCTTTCCTTTGGCGAAGTTGGCGAGGGTGGAGGACATGGAGGTGGCGCAACAGGCGGTGAGACAGGAGGCGAAACGGGGGGTGAGACAGGAGGCGGTACCGGAGGACATAGATATTCTCATTCGGGACGAGGTAAGACTTTCATTAGTCGACCAAAGAATCAAGCTAATTCGAATCCACTCAGCTTTCAACGAGAGCCGTTTGACGCAAATGACCGCCATGCTTGACTCGGCGCTTGCAAAATACGCGGTCGCTGACTGCAGCCAGCAGACGATTTGTTTGCTGACTAAAAAGTCCCGCCGGAATGTGGCCAATGGAGTGGCTGTTAGTGCCGAGAAAATTGTTGATGGAATGACAGGGTAAGGCTGAGGTGAAAATTGGGAGGATTAGTGATTGCACAAAGGATTTCTCGTGAATTTCAGCTGGAATTGGGCCAGACGTTTGTTAGCTGGAACCTCTGTGAACAAAGCCATTGCCGTTGGAAGGATTTCGGGGAACTGTGAAGAGGAATATCCGGCTTGCGGATTGAAAGTGGAGCGCTTTGTGATGCCATTCGTGGAAAATATGGTGCACAAATTGAGCTAAAATTCAATCGAGTGCAAAGCGTTTCAGCCGTCATTTTCAGAGAATTTATTATTTTATTTTGAATGAAAACAAATTCTGAATGATTTCTACCGCAATATTTCAAACTTTTCGAGGAAATGGCATAACTCAACTATTTTTATCATGAATAAAAGTGAATGAGAGAGGTCAGATAATTTAACTTTATAAAATCACTTAAGCTTGCGATGGGAAGGTAGGGGACCGAAAGCTTTTGGAATTTGTCCGAGCTGCTCGGTTGCGAACGATGTGAGCATTGACGGAGATAGTTTGTTGTTTTCCATGCGAAGCGGAAAGGTGTTTTCTCGATTCTTCGAAGTCCCCAAAAACGTTGCCCAGAATGAAGACCAAATTCGTTACTACACGAATCATCTCGCTCGTCCAGCGCATTCAATTCAATTCAGAAACGTTCCAATTTCGTCAGTTTATTCACATATTTGACGATGTGTGCAAGTCACGTGCATCACTCATCCAGACCGAGATCGAATGGCGATAGCATTTTACAAAACGAGACAATTCCGATAGCGTCGACAAATGTGTCGAGCATAATTCTCCGTAGGTTATTATTCAACGTCGCATCCAAGGGGCGATTGAACTCGACAACGAAAAGACAATGGAAGCATTTGAAATTGCTTGCATGCACTGAGCGTGAATGAATATGGAAATTCTGTCGACTTAGAATAGAAAAACCGAGACGAATACAAATCTCAGCTCAGTCGTGATTTAGTTCTTGCTTCAGCCGAAAGCACTCTCAGTTGTCAAGGAAATCCGCCTGGCGTTAGTAAACAAAATGAAAAACCCCATCTTGTGGCACTTTTTCATATCGATTTTGGCCTGCGTCGTGGTGTTCCTTTCAGTGGATGGATACAAATCGAAGATCGGCAGCAACAAAGTTGAATACTCGCCGTATCCGCAATTCAAGTTCAGCAAATTTCCGCACAAGAAGGACAAACAGCAATACACATTCAACTACACCAATGCTAAGCAGGCGCTCGTCAACTTGACCAGACTCAAATTTCTGTCGCTGCATGCCGATGAGGAAGCTTACGTGCGTATTTTTTAACAATTTTATGATCGATCGATCGATGGCTAAAGTGCTTGGTTTCAGGTCGATGTGGTGTTCAACATTCCGTTCATTTCATTGAATAAGAATCCCGGTCAAAGGAATCCGCAGGACTCATTGGCCTACAAGAAGAAGTTTTGGTTTCTCGCGAATAAGAAAACTGTAAGTTTCTACGGCACCGTGAAACCTTGAAACCTTGTCTCAACGTAATGTTTTCTTTACAGGGGCTGGCCAACGTAAATGTCGGAGCGGCTGTTCTGACTGCATTGTTCGTTTTATTTGCTGCCGTTGTGGCGGCAGCTTACCGCTTGTTTGCCATCAAATACGGCATACCACAGCAATTTGGGGTACCTGACACAAACCGGCCGGTTCTTATTAGGAGAGGTAAGCCCGCTCTCTGCCGTGAATTCAACTAAACTCATTCGAATCCTAAGCTTTCAGCGATGATCGATTGAACCGACTGGCTGCCGCTCTTGATTCGACGCTTAAGAAATATGCTATTGCTGAATGCAGTCACCGAGCGGCCTGTTTGCTTATCAAAAAATCAAACGAGAATGTGGCTAAAGGGGTGGCCGTCAGTGCTGAGAAGATTCTAGATGGAATGACAAGGTATGGCCAATGTGAGTCTCGTCGAATTGATAGTCCCATTTAAAATTTTACTTGATTTTCAGTGCTGCGATGATTAGGAAAATGTTTGCAGGGACAGCCTTAGATAAAGCCATCGCTATTGGACGAATTTCGGGAAAATGCGAGGAAGAATATCCTAAATGCCGAATGAATGTGGAGCGTTTTGTTTTGCCCTTTTTGGGAAATGTGATACAGAAGCTGAGCTGAGCAAAGAGAAGGAGACAATTGGATGGACCCGACATGATTTTTATGAAGACATTGTGATGATGTGATTCAGATTGAATAATAAATCATTGATAACGAAATTTTATGTATTTGATTGAAGATTTCTCTCTAGCTCTCTCTTACACATACAAACAAACTCACAAACTCACAAAAACGTTAAATGTCGTTTCATTCTTACAAGAATCTCGAATCAAAACCTAACCGCAATGGTCTTGCGCCTTATACGGTTTGGTACCGTGACAACTTAGGCCGCAGCATTGACTGACTGATCATCGGCTTTTCGATGGTATTCCTGTGTAATTTCTCCAGTTTAAGACAAGAGCCATCAACTGTAATTCGAATGTCAAACTTGTTCAAGAGTGAAAAGTGAACTGTCAAATGTCGACGGTCGATAATCAGTCACGAGCCAGACAAAAAACGCAGGAAAATTGAAAAAGTCGACTGTTCCCAAAGACTGATCATGAAAACGATAAGCAGAATATGATTCGGTAATTTCTATTCTTTCGAAATGTTCTAAAAGATCAGTTTAGATGGAATCAGGGAAATCGTCCGGTTTACGAGCAACAATTAATTAGCAAATTTGGCCAAGTGTGAAAATTACGTTCGTTGTGCATTCAAATTTTGATCGAATGGCGATAACTCTTGCGGCGAATGTGACAAATCCGATAACATCGACAAATGATGTAAATTACTCTGCATGAGTTATTGCGCAATGTTCTTTCCGACCGAACGGCGATTGAACAACAACAATGAACGATCCAGAAACAATGACGAGATTAGAACGGTGTTCGAATGCATTGAGCGTGAATCGAATTTGAAAATTTTGTCAACTTTGCATAGAAAAAGGCCACCGCTTTGAAAATTCGATTCAGTGGTGTTGTGGTTTTTGCTTTGACCGACAGTGCCCGTCCAAGTGTTTTGGAGTGAATTTCGTTTTTGAAGAAAAAAGAATGAGCAGTTTTATCCAATGGCAGTTTTTGCTGCCACTTTTGATGCTCTTCTTCACGGAAGGCCATAAATTCAAGCACGCGTTCAGTAAAATTCAATACCATCCGTACAACAGTAGCAGCCTGACCAGCCACAAACTCCCGGTGAAAAAAGACAAATATCCGTTTTACAACTACACCTACACGCCCGAGGAGATTTTCAATTTGACCAACATCAACTATCTGTCGTTTCATGCAGATGATGAGGTTTTTGTGAGTCTGCGCTGAATCATACTTCGGACGGAAGTTGACCATTTTGCCTTCGCTTCTTGCAGATTGATTTGGTCTTCAAATCGCCGTTCCTTGCGCTGAATAAGAATCCGGATTTCAAGGGCCCCGAGGACTACTACTTCTTCAAGAAGAAATACTGGCTCAACCAAGCTACGAAAAATGTAGGTGCTTCGCGATTTACTGGATTCGACTGGATTGATTTCATTCCGATTTTTTCTCGAAGGGTTTGATCAACATGAACGTTGGTGCAGCCGCCATCACATTCTTCTTCGTTCTATTTTCAACGATATTGGTGATGGTCTACCGGGTGATAACGAGTGCGTATGGAATACCTTTAAGCTTCGGAGTTCCCGCCGCCGAAGTGGATAGGCCAATTCTCATTAAAAGAGGTACGTTCCCCCATCATCGACGTTTCAATCAAACTAATCCAAATCGATTTAGCCTTCAATGAGGATCGCGTAACCCGAATAGCCGCCATGCTTGACTCGGCGCTTGCAAAATACGCGGTCGCTGACTGCAGCCAGCAGGTGATTTGTTTGCTGACCAAAAAGTCCCGCCGGAATGTGGCCAATGGAGTGGCTGTTAGTGCCGAGAAAATTGTTGATGGAATGACAGGGTAAGGCTGAGGCAAATTTGGGAGGATGAGTGATTGCATTCATAATTTCTCGTGAATTTCAGTTGGTATTGGGCCAGAAGTATGTTAGCGGGCACCACTCTGAATGATGCCATTGCCGTTGGACGAATTTCGGGAAATTGCGAGGAAGAATATCCGGCTTGCGGAATGAAAGTAGAGCGCGTTATGATGCCCTTCTTGGAAAATATGGTGCAGAAGTTGAGCTGAAAAGACGACAATCATTCGCAGTTGAAATAGTTTTCAGACGCTTCAAAGCGAATGAACGTGTAATTGCCTCAATTACCATTTGTATCATTTACTTTGAAGAATATACTATTGAAACATGCCAAATGAGACACAGACTTTCACTCGGAGATCTTTTAGTCATTGGAAGGCAACAAGCATAAAGCATTTGATGTGTCCATCGCTTGGTGGTGACAGAATCTGATATCGTCAGCTCAGTTGTTTGTTCGCTCATTGTGTGCTCAGAGCTTTGGCAGGGGTATTATCGTTTCAGTACGAAAAGCCAGTGAAATATTTGTACAAATGTTTGTGTCGCAAATACGTCCATTACCGCTGTTTATTGCGTTGCTGTTGGTCCTGATAGTGGATGGAAAAGAACGCGAACAAGATGCGAAAATCAACGACCAACTCAAATTATTGACTTTCAATGCGACGGACGAGGTTGAGGTTGAGTACAAAACATTCTACGCAAAACACTCGCCCAGACAGCGGTTATGTGCTTTGGGCAGAGACGCATCGAATAGTTAATTTGAGGGATCCAACTAGCTCATTCGGCAGACTGTCTTCATATTGATAACGGTCTACTGAGTAAAAACAGTAGCGAATTATTTTCTATTTTATTCTCAACACCGAACCCGATTCTCGTTCAAAGCACAAAGCCCTCTCGTTGTCCCTTTTCAAATCGCCTTCAGACTAATTTCTTGAAATATTTTCAGATTGAAGTTAAGTTTCAGCTACCATTCGTGACGCTGAAGAGAACCCGGGCGGAGCTTGAAGGGAAATCTGTGAGTTTTTGACAAATTTTCGAAAGGTTTGAGTGTTTGAAAGTGTTTTTATTGGATAATATCTTCAAGGCCATGGTCCAGTTCAACATGGCAGCCCTTGTGGTCACATTGAGCATGGTCGGCAGTGGAATGTTCTTGGCTGCAATGTATAATATTTTGTTTAAGAAAGGAGTGATTGTTAAGCCGACAAGTAAATAGCAGCCTGTGGTCCGAGAGTAGAATGAAATGTTCATGTTTCCTCTTATTTTCAGAATCTTCACCATCAACGCCGGAGTTGAGCTCTATAGAACCTGGAAAAAGTATCTCAAATGAGAGCCTTGGCCTGGAAAGACCTGTGGAAATAGGTGAGCTGCCATCGAAAAGTAAGAGCTTCGAAAAGTCGCCCGTTGAAAACAAGCAGAAACCTTTAAAAGAAGAAAAGCCGAAATTGCCGAGAGCCGAATCATTCGAATCATCGGAGCCATTCAAAGAAAAGCTGCTCGGTTTGACGAAATCGACAAAAATGCTTGAAAATTTACTGGGAAAAGTAGGTGTCGATCTGAGGGCATGCACTCAACAAACGATATGCCTGTTGGTGAAGCGGTCTTCAAGAAAAGTGTCCAGAGGCGTCGGAATGAGCTTCGAGAAGATTCTCGACGGCGTATCGAGGTATGTGAGATGCCGCATATGCTTGCGAACCACCGTCTATTCGGAATGTTCTTCTCCAAACAGCTATCCAGCACTAAACAGCATCCTGGATGGCACCGCAATAAATCAAGCAATTTCCACTGGTCGGTATTCAGGCCGTTGCGCCCAGAAATATTCGGATTGTAACACGAAAATCACCTCGATGATTCAGACGTTTGTCGATCAACTCATCCGGAAGCTCAGCTGAGAAATCATCATGTATGCGATATGAACTAGAAGAGAAGCTAAATGCTTCCAATTTGTGCTTGTATCGTTGACATTAAATCACGGAAATACATGAATTATGCCATTAAAATCTACCATCTCGCTTGACTTTCACTTAACGCTCGAGACGAATCACCGTAAGTTGAGTTCAACAGGCGTGAAAATTCGCGCGATTTTCTTTGTTTTTGTTCAGATTGCTTTGTGAGTTTCGAGTGTTCGACTAGCGATAATGTTGATTCAGTTTCGAGTTGACTCTCATCGCGTCAAGAAGAAAAAGTTTTCAAGATTTTCTTATCGGTGTTCGTTGCGTTCGAATGAATATGAAGTGGTTAATGAAATTGTGTTTGTTTCTTGTGATTCTCGAAGTGGTGGTTTTGGATGTCAACAAAAGAAATCAAATAGCTGCGCAGAAACACAATGATAAGCGGCGTCTCAAGAAAGTCCCCAATCTGAAAATTTCCACTCAAGGCACTTGTAATAAGACGAAGCAGTTTTATGATTGCTTCAAAGGCCAGACCAGGCTATTGGTGGCCAAGTTGATTCAAACAAAGAATGGAACTACGGCCGTAACTTCTAGACGGTATTATGTTTGGGCGCCCGTCGGAAAGAGAAACTTCATCGTGGAGACGGGTTCAAGCCAGAAGCAACGAAGCCCAATGATTCAAGAGGTCCCTATGCAGAAAGCTCTAAATCACAAAGTTTCCAAACAGGACAAGCCAACCCAAAGAGCCCACACTCAGAATATTCTAGTGAAAAAATTCCCGTTCGCAAAACACCCAACCCAGGACGACGTCGGAAATCGCATTCACAATTTCTTTTCCAACAAAACGAAACACAATTCAAAAGCAGCTACTAACGTCTACCACGGATCGAAGCTTTGGGCATTCAACGTCTCGGACGACGATCAAATTCAGGTCAAGTGTAAATTGAATCACAGACTATACAAACGATTGACACACCAGACAAAGCCAAAGCTAATCCAATTAGAGAACGTCCCTTTTCCATCGAGAGAATGCGACCGCTCCGTTGTCTGGTTGGCAGCTTCGACGAGAGAATACTTTTCGCTTCCACGCCCTCCGATGCAAATCACTTTTGATGCAATCACTTTTGACGAATTAATCATCCTCACTGAGCAACGTCAACGCTGTCGTCTGATTGTTAAATTGA
>JANSTV010059411.1:0-12271 GCA_027564135.1 Lestremia cinerea | reverse complement strand
TTACCGATGGTGCGGTTATCTACATTAGGTGAGTACCACTTGTGATTGATTCATCAGCATTGCGTGTGCAAATTGATGGGCTTAGTCAAGTAATCAACATGATTTCACCAGGTGGCATCCGTCATCTCCTCTCCCTCTCTCCTGCTGTTTTGATCGTATAGTGCTTTCATCATTCAAAACATTCAAAAGCGATCTAATGAATGACTTGCTATCGTCTTCATTTACAATCGCGTAATTGCTATTTTGATTTGAACAGCACGCAATTCTAATGCGATTTTCAAATTGACAATCAACAATGAATGGTTTCACCTTCTTCTTCTTCTTCTTCTTCTTCTTCGTGTTCCTTTTCACCTCTTCTTCACCGGTTCCAATCTCTTTGGTTTTCTTTCAATTGCCAAATGAAATTTTGTTAAATTTCAACATACGACGTTTGACATGTGGCAACGATGACGAAGAGGAAACTTTTGAAATTACCAACAGCAGGCACCAACACCATAATTTCGGGTTGAATTCGTGCATGCGGTAATTCGCTACAAATGAGTTTATGAAACGTGACCTTGTTTCGTGAATGGTATTCCATATTATTCTTCCCGAAACGAAAGAAAATGATTCGGTGGGAGAATTGTTAAACGACGAAAAACCCGTCTGCATTGCATAACCGATTTTGCACGAGAACGGATTCGGTCATTGAAAGAATCCCGTCTACATGCGATTCACACACAACTAACTGGATCAAAACACATTGAGCATCCTGTTCGGACAAAAAGCAACCACTTCAAGAGCCGTACTGTTTTGTATGAAGGGCCATAAATTCACATATTTCTTGCGACATTTCGACACACAATGACCGAGCAATATTCGCTTGCACAATGCATCGTTATCTCCTTTCCAAATAGACCGTACCGGAGCGAAAATGGTGAAAAGGAGAAGAGCGATAATAACAAAAGAGGCAAACGGCGAAGCGCAAACCCACTGAGACACAGACAGCCTCTCGCAAAATAGGCTAAAATCCGCACGGTCAACGTCAAACCAACGAGCCATAAGGTTTCACTGGTCAGCCGTATCCTTGCGAGCACCCCACCACCACCACCACCACAACCACCACCATCACCACTACCACTGCCACACAGTTCAATGACAATGCACGAAAAATTTCTATTCTTTCCCTTTTACGAGAAATGGCTGCATTCAAACATTCTTTATGGCTCTTCTGTCAGCGGCATCACCGCTGCTTTTGTCGTCCGCTTCGTTCGTCTCTCCTCGGTCGGTCATTATGCATTGTCTGGTACAAATTTCTAAACTGATCAGCATGGCCTAAATATGCAATGAACGTTTTCTCGTTTGGGGCGAATGCATGGCCTGGCATCGTCACATGAGTTTTGAGCCATTGTTTTTATTTGCGATTTTTGACTTTGGTGCAGGTTGAGCTGTTGAGCTGGTTCATTCGCTTGCCAGAGGATTCGAGCGGATATCTGTTCTGTTTTTTGTGATTTCTTCGCCGCTTTTTTCGTCTTTGATCGCCTTCGCAACGTTCGCCGTTGTCAAAGCGACAAAAGACAATGACCAATGCAATACCGTTACGACGATTATGACATTCGAGTCCTGACCCATGTCCGTGTATGTTTTGACAAGATTTGTCATTTCTGAAGATAATCCCGAGCGACATTTCACATCATCGCTTCATTTTCGATCCGTCGTTGAGAGCAACTCCCTTTCGCATGTAATCCGATACGATGTGAACATTCACGGATGGATCGTCATTATTTCAATCGAATTCCTGCTAAGCACCAAATCGCCATGCCGTTGGTCCCGCAAAACAAAACGTAAAGATCCCATTCGTGACCCAACGATTCGACGAGTATTTATGAAACGTGATCCAGACTCAATTAAAATTCAATTTGACTAAATGGCCGTTTAAAGCGAAAGCGCAAAATAGCGACCAAAGTCTTGAAAGGGAATGAAAATAAACGTGCGAAAAGGGAAATGTTTTTCCCAAAACGAAAAACTTTTCTCATCGCTGGTTTTGTTTCTTTTTTCACTTTTCCGCGATGGTATTTCCGCTGTTTATATCATCTCTAGGTGACGTTAATGTCTTCGTCGTTGGCGCCCGCATCCGCGTCATCGTAGCCGTCTGTCCGTGGTGTTTGGAAATTTAATAATTCATTTTCGGATTTTTCGTATTATTTTGCGAAAATTTTCGAGGCACATGTTTAGCTTTTGAAGATGAGAGTCGTTTTTTTTCGTGTGGAAAAGGTACGCCGAAAATTGAATGATTCCTCAATTACAGAAAGCGGCAAAGAGTGAGAATGCGATGGTTGCGAGGCAAAAAGTCGACGACGAACAAGAGGAAAAGCAAATTCGTTCCACCAAGTAGGTGTTTTGTTTGGGGGCTCATCGGATTTTTAACTTTTTCGAATAGTTTGGATTTTATTTAACCAGACAATAGAATTAATGCCATTTTTCTTTTCAACTTTTTCTTCCCGTCGTGCCGATATGTTTTTTTTTCTCTTTTTTCTGTTTTCTCTTTTCTTTTTGAACAGTGTGCATTTTTGGCTTTGCTAGACATTGCATTATTGCTGCTCGTTGCCTGGAGGCCCATTTCAGCTGAAATGAAGCAACCGACGCATCGATTGTTACGCACACAAACAATGATCCACCCGCCACGCACACCAACAGACAAGGATTTCGTTGCGCATTGTATGCATCGATAACAGCATGTTCCCAGCGTTGTTCGGCTGACTCTTGCGCAAATTTGCCATAAATCGGCTCTATCCTTTTCGGTCGCCTTCCTTCAACGCATTCCCATCCTCAGCGTGTTGTGCGTAATGTAATTACGTTTGCCCGAGCAATTTCAACGTCAATTGACTGTTTGGAAACGTGATTTGACGCATCAATGATCTCTTTTATTTGCATAATTTCCATCTTCATGTTTTTCAACGTGCGCACAACTGCTCAACCAATATTGTCCTCATTTGAAATGAGGTTTTTTTTTCACAGTTCTGTCTCTTTGTCTGGGCTTGTCATTTCATGAGCCGTTTCATATTCGCTCGTCAGCGCTCATTGCAGTTAATTGACATTGATGTAAATATGCTGGATTCTAGCAAATCATTAAAATCATTCAATTTCCAACCAAAAATATCATGTTATTTGATGAGACAAACAAAACGAAGCGAACGAACACGACCAAATGAAAAACGAAACGAAATGTATTCAACAATACACGAGAAAAGAGGCAACTGGAAAACCAAATTGTAATTATAAATTGTCAAAGCGAATGCATATTCGTTGTGTGACGTGTGGATGAGAATGCGAAATAATGATCGCTGAATGTTGTCATTTAATTATTGTTATTGTTCGGAAGGCTGATGATAGTTTGGGTGTCTGAGTGGCTGTGTGTCGGGGACAACAGTGACAGTATTTGTGTATTGCATTTTTGAGCTGGAACAACAGAAACAGTAATTACCATGGAAATGTGACGTAATGTCTGCTGGTCGACTCGATTTACGTTTTGGTCGTTTGAATTACAATTTTGAATTTTTCGAAAAAAGAACAGAAGGAAAAAAACAAACGAGATCCAGGCCAAATAAAAAGAAAAAAAAAACATTCTGACGTCACAAGCGCTTAGGTTTGCGCAAAATGTTTGCAATCTGTTTGAGAATGCTAATGACGGCGATTCATCTGAACGAATCGATGATTCGAACTGTCGGCCGAAAAATGGCGATTCTACGAATTGATGGTTCAGAATGACAGCAACAAATTGCGGCAATAAAAAAGAATTCAGTCATTTCGCCTGTGCAATGAATGAGCTGTTCGACTAGATCGACTGGTGATATGCAATTGTGCAATCACGCTAAATTATCTCAAATGTTACGGAAGTCGCATTAATTTGGCAAGCATTTGCTGC
This sequence comes from Lestremia cinerea, assembly GCA_027564135.1. Classification (NCBI taxonomy): domain Eukaryota; kingdom Metazoa; phylum Arthropoda; class Insecta; order Diptera; family Cecidomyiidae; genus Lestremia; species Lestremia cinerea. The sequence continues at coordinate 8,367 of JANSTV010059411.1, read as the reverse complement.
TGTGGCATCGCAATGCCGATTCCGAAAACATCGCACACCGTGTCCGACAAAACGAACGACCGAAGTGATCGCAGAATGCGAGAACAACATCGGAATTCAACGGGACTTTTTTCCATGACGATCGTAAAACGAATCTAATTTGAATGAAAAATGCATGATTTGGAATTGCAGAATGACGTCTTTTGTGTTGAATGACCTGTAAAATCGTGATTTGTGCCTTCTCGGCTGGGTGAATATGCAAGTTCGATCGGAATCGAATGATGGTTGATGAATGATGGTGGATTGCATGAGCAAGTCCTATCTCGAGTTTGTCAAGTGTCAATAAACCATTTGATTGCCAGCAACTTCTGTTGCAGTCAAGACAGCCATTGATGAATTCCCTGTGCTTGATGGCGGCTCTGGAGACACTAGTCAAATTGAAAAATCGAATTCTCTCCGATAAATGGCCGATGTCAGTCGATGACAACAATTCAATGTTATACCATTTGCCAATCTTCAGCGCAATCTTCATAAATAATGTTAATGCTTGGCCTTTGTGCAAACTCCTCATAAATATGTGGATACATTTTCGAATTGCTCTTGTTGGCTGCAACCAAAACGAAATCAAATAAAATGGAAATACAGTCATGTCCAATAGCACTGGCTTGAAAGATCAACATGAAATTCCCTCGGAGCATTAGTTTGTTTTTTTTTTTTGTCGAGCGGTGTAATTTGAGACTTGAACAAATAAAAGATTTTTGCCATTTTTCTCATCGAATGGCGGCGAGGAATTTTCACGGAGAAACTTTGTCCGCCATCAATGATGTCTGCGAAAAACTCAAAAGGCCCGATGACAGTTGAGGCGCTCTCTGGGCCAAGCACAAACGACACATGACCATCAAATCGAATGTCGCCAGTGTTTTGTTAAACATATACGTCGCTTGGGCTAATCTTGTCTCTTGTTCGAATTTTATTTGGGGGATAAAAAACTTTCGGCAGGTTTTCAATTTTCGTACTTTTTGCAAGAAATGTCGAAAAGTTGAAACCGGTTGAATTATAATAATTCGGTTGAAACTTTCCCCCATGTGTATCTGTGTGTGACTGTCATTTGATGCTGACTGGAAAAACAAATGACAAACAAAAATTCAATAAAATAAAACAGTAAAGTTTTCAACTGAAAAATTGGTATATTTTCTCCTTTCGCCGTGCAACTACATGCTAATATAATTGGCATCCCATCTTTGAGGGTAGTTCGCCTGATATTATTTTTATGTGTCACACCACCCGATGCTTTTTTCTTCAACATTTTCTGAATGAATTACTGTTTGGCAAAGTTTCTGTTCTCAAATTTCATTGTTTGACCTAAAATGCCTACTTTGAATGGATTTGAATTGTGACGGAAAAGTTTTTCAATGAATCATTGCATTAATCGCGATATTGCTTGGAATGGAATGCGATGATTGCGATGTTTTACTCATTTCGAGGAAAATTTTGTTTTGGAGACTAGGAGAATTTGTGGGAGGAATTCTTATTGTGAAACGTGGGAATTTTCGTAGATTTACTTAGCAGAGGGTCTCGAGGTAGTAGTAATCGTGGTTGTTGTGGAGACTGGAAAGCCGATTTCATGGACAATTTTAATTTATGGCTGCACGAGATCACTTTTTCCCTCTTTTTTTCATTCATTTGACCATTTTCGAATCAATTTACATAATTTTTGAAGGAAAAGATAAAAAAAATAAACCGAAAATATATTGTAAATTTCTTAATTACAATCAAAATAAAGCATTTACAAATTTGGTTTCGATCGGTCGTTCGTTGGTTTAATGACAACTTCACAATAAACCCAAATGTTGATTCGAGCATAAAGGCTATATTTCGATATTCATAAATATTTATGACATTTCAAGTCGGTTTTCCGTCCATCGAGTTTTACGAAATCAGTCGATTCGAAAATGAGAACACAAAAAAATGCGATGGCACCACAAAGATCGAATACGAAAAATGTCGAATGCCGTCTATTTGCCTATGCTCATTCAAACAATAAAGTTATCGAATTCGAATATATCACTGTGATTGAATTGAAATTGTGCGTGCGTGCGTTTGTGTGTCGGCAATGTGCGCCAAACGAGAATTACCCAGTCAAAAATCGAAACACGAAACGAAGAATTATTTATTCAAGAATGGAAACCTGTCTGCCGATTAAGTCGATACTTCGTCGCGATGGACGACCATCAAAATCGAACGACGACACCACAGAATTTCAATACTATCTCAGAATGGGTTTCATATTCACGAAGCGTTCCATTCGTATCACTTTCTATTGGAGGTGAACATCAATGCGCAAACGTTGAACTGAACGTACACGGTAACGGTGCCGTTGTGTTGTAAACGCGCGCACGTTTAGCTCACATTTCAAGGCTAAACATAGTATTTAGTTGAACAATAACAATTGAGTTGCACTGAATTGATGGCCCTGATGAAAATTTGTCGACATTTTGAACGCGCGCTTGCACATATACACACACACACACACACACACACACACACACACACACACACACACACGCACGCACGCACAATTCATAGCCGTAATGAACCTCTCATTAGCTGCCGATCGGAAAGTAATTTGCAAGACGCGATTGAACGCGTTCTCTTCATTGGCATCAGCGAGAACAGCAAATTCGTCACACGCGTTGACCGACGCTTTGATTCATTGGCGTAATCTTTTTGAGAAAATTTTTTTTACTAAATAATCGATGCTTGAATGGATGACAATAACATTATGCTTTCGTTCATTTGATACATTGTGCATTGAAATACGACCTCGCCGTTGAGTTATTGTTACTTGGATGTGTGCATGTGCGAGTGAGTCTATCTCATCTGGGTAAAGTCGCAAGACATCGGCTTTAAAAATGCCATTCATCGTAACCCTTCCGCAGCAACGACATTGTCTACCTTGGCTGATTGCCTCAAGCTGCGATTTCGTTTTCATTCTCGTCAAATGACCTCATCCAATAATGAATTCCGTCTTTAATGAATTTTCAAAATGAGTTCCCTGCCATGGAAGACATTCAGGAGATCGTTTACGACAATCGCAATGGCTGCACACACTTCGTCAATGGATATGATTATGATGGCCAGAAAATACCCTTTAATCATCGTCTTCACGCCACACATACGATGCTCGATCGATACATTTAATGCGAGGATATTCAAATCGAAAAACCAGGCAAGTCGGACATCATCATCCATTAGTTGCTGCTGCAGCACCAGCAGCTTCAACGTTCAACATTACAATGCTCAGACAATGTATGAGATTGGTCAAACATCAAGAGAAATCTTAACGGTAACCAGTTTTTGGAAAATCAGGAGAATACAAAGAATGTCGAATAAAAAGGTGCATAGAATGAGAGCGAGAAAAACAACAACAAATTACAAGTGATCGTGTTGCGATGTTTCATGTTCTGTTTGTTGGTTGTGTGTTTCGTACTTGATGTTGGTTCGGTACTCTTCCCATCGCATCTCTCTGTGAGCAGAGAGGAGTACATCATAATATCATATTTGAGGCATATAATTTGAATAAAAACTGGTTTATTCAGGGGGGATTTTGTGTGCTTGAGTTCGACTTTGAATCCGGCGGCACGATGCACACTCATAATTATGGTTTTTGCACATTCCAGCACACATTGCTGTCTGCCATCGAAATGCCGTGTTCCTTCCCAAAACAGTGTTCAATGTGATTGCATTTGTCGCTCATTTGATGCGAATGTCGATCGTTGGGCATTCCGATAGAGCGCTTGTGTCGATGCCCATCGAGATGTGTTTCCATTCCGAAGAAGCTAAGCAAACAAAATAATAACGAAAATGGCATCAGCGTGAACCGCAAACAAACGTTGAATTGAATGCTAGCCCCATTCGAATCAACCAAGTTTTATTCAATTTCGTTTCCACTCACATTCAATAACCCCACTCAGATGCAGGAAAATATCAGGAGACTCTAACCTTTTTCCCATTCAACGAATCTTCGCATCGCATTGTTCGTTCGACGCAACCAAACAGGGGGACCAATTTTTTAATTTTCCATTTGGTTAAGTTGAACGAAAAATAGGCATTAAATACCACAACGTTTAATACGCAACGCAATGCCAATTGTTGGCAAGTATTCACCCATCCACTGTGGCCGATACAATGACAGGGTTGAGGAATGAGTGACAGACTGTGAATCCGATTTCATTTATTAGCCGTTTGCCAACCCGACATCAAATCAGACACACTCACCATCAAGCCATAAGCAACAATTTATTTGTTTGGAAGGAAAAGAAGAACGAAACGATCGAAAATAATGAAAAAAGAAAAAAAAAACGAATCGAAACGAAACAAGAGAAAAATGTTGAGCGAAAATAAAAACGGACAAGGAAAACACGTCTCAAATAAAATGAAATGTAATGAACCCATCGAGATTGTGATGGAAGATTCAAGAGGAAGAACCAACCGGCTACAGCAACAACAACGGCAATAAGACGACGCAAGAGATAAAAGATGCACGCAAGTTGTTATACAAATAACGTTGGAAACTTGCTCGAAAAATCAAAATGTCATATTTTATTCCCCCTTTTTTCCTTCATCGTCAACGATGTGTGTCTCTTGGTTCGATTATTATTTTATTTCCAATTCAATTTGTTTTGTTCGTTGTACTCTTAATTCTTGTTGGGCTCTCATTGTTGTTACATGCGAATTGGTGGGTACGTTTCGATGGTTGTTCAAGAGGCCGAGAGTCGACAAGACGAAATGCTGAGAAATGGCAGAATAGCGAAAACAAAACAAACCGAAATAATAATAACAACAACAACAGCAGCGAAACATTGGTTTCGTCTTCTGTTTATACGTTTTATTTTTGTCGTATTCGCTTGTTTCGCGTATCGATCCAGCCAGGCGGTATGCGATGCAAACTAAGGTAAGACAAGGGCACCAGTGCAATGCCAAGACCAGTAACAATATTGAAATCCATTGTCTTCGTCGTCATCATCATCATCAACATCATCATCAACATCCTCATAATCATTGCCATCATCATGAACAATACACACAAATCGATAGAGTGGAATCCTTGAGTCAACATTGTTTTCAGTTGTTGTTGTGAATAAACAATTATTTAACACGAACGAACCGAAAATTTTTCGTACCACGGATTTTTGATGCGTGAGAAAATCTCATCGACGTTCATTCAAATCGTTTATTGAACGTCAAATGTATGAGGGTATCATTATCCGTTTGGGCTGTGTTTGTCTACGTTTGTGTCTGTGTCTATGGTTGCGTCGTGTGATCGTATGCTGGGTATGGCTGGATGATTTCGATTTCGAATATATTCAAAGCAGTGGCGTGGTGCCTTTGATTCTTCGCGTTTGCCGCAGTCTTGCTGATTGTTTTCAAAGCACACATTGCTTTCCGTCAAAATTGAATATTCTTAAAACAATGACGGCCAAAACGCACCGGTGGCATTCCGTCTGGTTCGCATCGTATTTTCGAGTCCGATTTATTTCGATTGTTGGCAGAGAGGATGTTTACTTCGTTTGCTGGCATTTTATGGAAATCAAAGCGAAATGAGTATTCGGGTATCCTGCGAACATTCACGAAAGAACCCGAATGACGAACGTAAAGTTAATTTAGTTTTGATTTGTTCCCCACACTCGAAAAGTGTTCCATTTCTTGGAAACCTCACAATACTCGTCAAGAAAGGAGCAATGACGAGCTCTGCAAGTTGTTGTTCCAACGAAATTATTTCGGGAAATTTCAATGTACTACTGACGTTCACACGTGTTTATTTTTATCCAGCGGAAAACGAAAAAGGCCGAACAAATCGCCAATTTTCAGAAACGAATTGATCATTTCGAGGCCAGAAATCAATGTGAGTTGAGAGTTTTTCTCGAAATCGCTGTTGAATTCGAAAACTTGCCCAAAAACTCGAGCCGACACACAGCATTTTTCGACCAATTCGCGCATTAACAGAGCGCTCAAGGTCGCTCCGGCTGTGTATACAGTGGAGGCTTAACGCTTCCAACTTTTGACGAATTGAGTATCGAACGAAACATATTTTGTGCTAAATTTAAAACAACAACAACAACGACGACAGCCGATCGTCGCTCGAAACGATTCAAAACTGAATCATTTTATTAACTCTGTATGTTTCGTGAAATAATGATTGTCGGTTGGCGGTACCATTCCCGGAACGGGGCGGATTCAATGTCGATGCGAATTTATTTATCACTTCTAGCCGGTTTCGTAGTGAAGCCAGTCGAGCGTCGCAATGACAGCGGATCGCTGATTGATGAAAAGTGAAAGTTTTATTTGATGTTTCGAATCGGTCTAATGAATGGATTTATATTTCGAAATGAAAGACATCAAATCGATCAATACAACTCTATTTCTATTTCAATGCAATCAAATCAGCATTCAGCAGTTGCGGTGAACAGACGAACTTTCTTTGAAATCGATGCTAGACAGGTGATCGGTCCGATGCTCGGGGGGTCAGAGGCGATATTAATTTGCTGAAGCTCTCCGATGCTTTCATGGCAGACGAAGCTTTTCTCTTTCTCATCTGCACACAGATGTCTCCCTGCTACTGAATTCAATCAAAAAACTCGATCCGATAAAACGGAATGATCAACCGATTCCATTCGATTCGATTCGCGACGACCATCTCGAATGCGATCAACATTCCCCCATAACTCGCGTACATAAAAAAGCCACAAACTCACACAAAAACCAAACTCGACACAAATTGTGAATTGCATTAAAACTGAAAACGAAAAAAAGGCAAGACAAAAAAAATGTTTCCAACAAATTGTTCAAGAAATAATTCGCGTTATGAAGTAGATCGACTTTCCATTTGTGGGCAAATTGTTCGATTGCACAGCGACTTGGTTCAATTCTCACCGCGCCGAATAATTGCCATGAATGCGTTCAATGGACATGAATTTATTGTTTTCAATGGAATTGATTGATTGAAGCTTTCAATTCCATCGAGATTTTGCCACAACGCCACATGAAACGTATAATGAGTATCAGACATTTAACCCAGAAATGGCATGATATCGATCTGATCTCTCGCAGAAGTAAATCAAAGCGGTAAATGTATTGTTCTCCTGACGTCCAATCAGTCAGTCAGAATGATTTGACTTTCCAAACACCAGCCAATTGATGCGCGTGTGTGTGTCATTCAATCGACAAAAATCTACCGAAAAATTGATTTATGAAATTCCAGCCAGCATGCGGTTCATTAACGATCCAAGCGATCAATCTAACGGTATGCCTTGATGATCGTTCACATTTCGTCGATTTGAATAATCGGTCGGATTCATTACGATGATCAGCCGATGGCATTCGAGTGTTGATAAAATGTTGAAGTTATCTTCAATTTCGACCAGTCATTTCGAGTATTCTCCTCAGTGATCTTCACAATGTCAACAATGCATTCAACCGATCCCGGCTAAAAATTCCCAATCAAAGTCAAACATGTCTAATTGAATTACCAGCGACTAATCTGAATGCTCTGCTCGAAGAACAAAAAATCGTTAAATTGATTTATCATAATACGGGAACGGTCGGATTGGTTCGTTACCAGTCAGCAGTCAGCAAAACTCGTTTTTCGTCAGTCATCCATTGATTATTGGCTTCGCCTAATTGGATTCATCCATTTCATAACTCAACATATTCCCTCCAAGTCAGCTATCTTAATCTTAATCTCAATGCAAATTAAACGGCGAACAATTGAAAGTTTTCGAATAGTTGATCTTTCGATTCAAGCTCTCTCAACTGTGAACCTTGCAGAAATCTGTCACTCACCACATTGAAGTGCATTCCAGCTCACGTTGATGTACGAGTAGCCCTTGACATGAATGACCGTACAATAAGTCGCCCGAAGCAGCGATTGGTATTAAAAGCGGCCGATATTCACCGAGAATCGATCAGATTTGCACGAAGGAAAGTTGCGATCAGATTAAACCAAAGCTCGACCATAACTCTCAATCAACTCATGCACACAGTTCAACCGATTCTGCATGGTTGGCACGTTATTCAAAATCACGGAATTGTTCGATAATCTGCCAGCTGACAACCTCAAATCGATTCCGAGAAACCATTTAACATTCCAGCGATTGTGAGAAAAATCACAGACAATTAACAAATTACCAATCGGCATGAATTAAAAACAATGAAAAACGACATCAAAAGCAACAGACCACGCAGTTGGCAAAAGAACGAAAGAGAGAAAATTGTGTGTGTTTCTGTTGATGCTTGTGCCGCTGCTGATGCTGCTGATGCGGCTGATGCGGCTGCCGTCGCCAATAACACGAACCAGCCCACGAAGGAAAAACAATCGTCTCATTCGAG
>JANSTV010059400.1:0-12275 GCA_027564135.1 Lestremia cinerea | reverse complement strand
ACAAGGGGGGGTTGGCCCCCCCCCCCCCCCCCTTTCCCCTACCCCTCTTCTCTTCAACAATCCATTTGAAACGAATCATTGAGATATTTCAATAACTTGATTGCAATTTTACGATTTGCGCCAAATGCTTTTGCTGGCGATAAATCATGAAATGTGCTTTCGTTTCCGGAATGATGTAATGGTGCACCGCAAACGAACAAAACGACAAATTTATTGTTTGCACTTCTCTCATTTGTCAGAAAATTCCAAAGTTTTGTTGAAGAATAAATGTATGTGTATGTGCCACACGTGTTGAGAAGTCGATTTTTTTCGATTCACTTTGGCGAGGGGAACACTTGCCGATCGAAAATCACCGTGTAATGGTGTTCTCAATGAGCCAGTGGCCGATGATTCGTTGAAAGCTCCATTGTCTCCACAGCTTTACGACCGACATAATACAAGACAATGCACAAGACCACAGTGGCTGGCGGCGCAAAAACGTTCGAGATGATTTTGTCTTTGCGGTTTGAAGTTAACGACTGCTGTCAGCGACAAATCAATCACATAAATGATGCTTCCAGAATACATTTATTTCTCAAAACAATCAACATCGAATCAGCAAATGAAAGTGAAGGGTGATAATGTCAAGCGTGTGTTGCGCTTATAAATTAGAGAATTGGCCGGTGGGCTGTAGCGCCATTCCATTAAAATTGCTATCGATCGAATCGTTGTCGTCTTCGAGATCCTTTACGATGACGTCATTGGCAAAGGTCGTCTCTTCAGCGCCGTGGATGATCCGCACCTTCTCAGCGTCAGTCAAGTTGAGAGTTTCGTTACGCTTTTGCAAGGCCATCTGAATGGATGCCAGCAGATCGGGAGACGAGCATTTGCGTTGATTCCCGGAGGTCACTTGAAGACTTTGGCCCGACTCTTTGTTCACCTCAGCCACTGTTATCGGTTCATTCCGCGGTCGATTTTTGGTGCGTCTCGATCCCTGTGTCAGTAACTTCACGGCCGGTGACTCTTTCGGCAGAGCTCGAATCACAGTCTCCAGCAATTTCGGAGTGGACGGTGGTGTCGATGGGTTCGCAATCACAACATCAACGCTGTTCGATGGCGACCATCTTTTCGCCTGCTCACGTTCTCGAGCCGCATTTTTTCGCATGACACTCTGAGCTCGTCGCTTTAGAATCCCCTGCGCCTGCGGATACTGTGCAATGGCGTCGTTCAGATCTGATTTGGACAAGACAAACAGATTCGCGAAGCCTTTCGACTTGACATCAGCCGTGCGTCGCTTCCCCTCGATACCGTTAATGGCCAAAAGGCTGATTTCACCAAAGACCGAGCCTTCAGATAACGTTGCGAGGACCTCGTCATTGTTCGGACCGCCCATCACCAAGACTTGGCCCCACTTGATGATGTACATTTCCTTGCCGATTTCGCCCTTGCGACACACGTAATCGTCCGGGAGATATGTCACTGAACGCAACTTAAGCACGAGCTCGCGCAGCAGAGCTTCCTCGCAATCGGCGAATAGTTGAACCTTGGACAGCGTTTGGATGTGAACTGCGATGGCGATATCCTGCGGAAAACGGAAGGCGCGCAGGTAACGGTGGACTGATCGAAGTGGAAATCAACTCACCGTCTTCAGGTTCGATGGCAGATAGTCCAGAATGAGGTTCTCATCGAGCGTACGCTGCTGTTCCCACGTGAATTTAAACCATTTGCGGACGCGGTCCTGCAGCTCGACGGGAACATTCAGTGTTCGCATACATTCCAGCGTCTCGTCAACCAGTTGACGGTATTCGGTCTGTGGATAAAAAAGACATTATAGCTCGGGGAAAGCTCTTCAAAAGCTTGAAACCACTCACCGTGGATCGGGTGGCCGTCGCGATGATGTCCCGGATCTGACCGATCAGCAACGCAAAAACGAAGACGCCCATCAGCCAGGCGGCAGTCATGAAGAGCAGTTCACCCTCGCTGTCCGGCTTCGGATTCTTGCCAATCGATGTTGCCGTTTTCGTAGCGAATGCAAAGCAACGTACGTACGGATGACCTTTGCCGCTGAAAACCCATCGATCACTGCCGAGGCCTGCAACAAATCGAATAGCAGCTGTGTGTTTTAGCGTCCGACCGAGAGAGAGAGAGAGTGTCGTCTTCGTATTGTTGCTCACCTTGGTAGTCGCTGTAGGCGTAATACGTGCACGCTGTTATGTGAATCATGTACAGCATGTAGGTCAATGTCCTGCCGACTCGCACCAAATATGGCGACGCGATCACACGGTCCAGAAGGCGAAACACCTCCCAAAAACTCTGCACTTTCAGCAGTCGCGGCACCCGCAGATAAACTGCCTGGGTACCCATTTTCAAATAGAGCAAATCCAGTGGAATCAGCGACAAAATATCCAACTAGGAGAGAATGGAGTGTGAACGAAGCCAGTCATTCAGCACCTGCCGTACCGACGAGTGGCAAAACAAACCTTGAATTGCAACTTTTGCATATAATTCTTGCGGGTCAAGTCCTTGTCCCGCACCCAGAACCCTTCGTACAAATACATGAGCCTATGCTTGATGAAAATGACGTCCAGCAAGTAAATGACATCCGCACAGAAATCAGCGCAAAGCCAGCTGTTGGTATTTTCGAGCGTTTGAAATGGGAACGTCGAACGCAACGGGATGACCCAGGCATTGTAAAGAAACGACGCGGACACGATGCACAGCCATGAAATGTAGAAATAGCCTTGGGGATCCAAGACACCAGCTTTGCTGCGACCGCTGCGACCGCACAGCGGTGGGCAAAAAAAGGGATTCGTCAGTGGCACTTGCTGTTCGTCTGCCACAAACAGACCGTTGGCCCGTCGTCGAGTCGGCGATTGCTCAAAGTTTACGACCCGCTGATGGGCCGTCGGCGGAGGAGTCATCGCTGAGCTGTTCGTACTTGACGGCGTCGGCGGCATTTCGATGCGTGAACGCATTCTGCCGGTGCGCATCGTGAAACGACGCACGAGATTGCGTACTTGATTTTTGATTTCCGAGTTGAGACTGCGAAGGAAAAGGGGTAGAGAAACAGGAATGATTCGAATTTCTTTAGCGAAACCGAAAGTTTTCGAGACACTCACGAGGCATTCGAGTGATTGCTCATCGCACTGCCTGGTGCGGGTTCGCGTTCGATGTCAATCGTATACACTGGCGCGTCGCAGTGGACAGCTATATCGGCTTCGTCCTTTCTCAGCGTTTGCATTTCAATGCCGTCCGTCGCTTCGAGGCAGTGTAATGCCGTCACCTTGGACGCATCGTATTCATTCGAACATTCAAACGAGAACAGCGTGTCATCTTCGAGGCCCAAGCTTGACGAGGAAGACAGTTCGGATAGAAAGTCAGAGAAATTCTCGGACTGCATGCGACGACTGCCAGTTTGTTCCTCGGTGGCTGAAAAATCGGCCAGCTCGTTCGTGATGTACTTGATGATCTCGTGGGTTCGTTCGATGTTGGTCGAATCGTCGTCTTGGTCCGCTTCGACGCATCCAATTTTGCCGTCGCGAAAGTACAGTCGTGACTTGCACTTGCACGACATCCTCGCAGGTGGTTTCCGAACAAAAGGTCGCACTTTATATGTTGGCGTACGATTCCTCTTGGCGCTGCTCTTCCGCCGTGGTTTTGCTGGACTTTTGTTCTCTTTGTTGTGACGCCGCTGGGGCCCACCACCTTTTGCATTTCGCTCCCGCAAATAAAGTTCCCGGTCGCGTTCACGCTCCCGCCGTATCACGTCCTCGGTCAGCGTTATATAATCCTCCATTTTCTTGACATCATCGGTTATTTCCTTCAAACTGCGTCGAACAATCGTCTCTTCTTCCCTCGCGGGCACGCGAACCATTGAAGGCATCGCACGCGGCGGATCAATCACATTCTGAATAAACTCGTGTCGGCTTAGCGTTTTGGAGAAAATCGGTGAGTTTCGTGCTGGTGAGCTCGACATTCGGACACGCTACGCAAAATCAAATATGAAATGAGAAAACTTTAACAAAAAAAAAATCACTCGAACCGTTTTCACTGCGTCGAACAGTCGCACTGAACAAATGCGATGCGACGTGCGACCGCATTTGCATTGAAGTCGTCTTGGCCGTTTGCTTCAAACGGAATGCACACCAGCACGTCGCTGCATTTGACAGTGCATTTTTGCGTAACAACTCCCAACTTAACCTGGCTTGCTTTCTCGCTCACACACACACACACTCAGCACACAAACAATTTATGGCGTATTTTCTGTCCCAATTCAATTGACATTCACTGTCGATTCGAGTGGTGCATGCCAAGCGATGTCGCATCGGACTGAAGACGAATCGACCACAAAGGCCATAGATTGTTCAACGATGACACTGGCCTTTGTCCAGGGAGTGACATTGCGTGCGAGCGCTAAGCGACCATCAATTGGGTCCAATTCAACTAATGAAACAGTACTCACCTCGCCGTAATCGATCACTCGCAACGGCAGCGGTGGCTGTGGTGTGGGTGGTGTGGGTGGTGACGCGTCCCTCTCGTTCAACCACTCGCCCCCGTGCGATAATCGAGCTTCATTCAGGAATCCCGTTTGGTCTTGAATTGGCCTGTCGGCCAAACTGTGAGGTGGAATTCTCTTCGAGAGCACTTCAGCCTCAGCGAACGTGGAAATCGCTCGTTCGCTCGTTCAATGTCATTCAGCAAATATTTGCTCGAGCAAATACTCACCTGCGTTGCGTGTGCGGGTCAATTCGACTATCACACTCGTTTGCGTATTTGCTCAAACGTGCCAAAAAGGCCAAACCCACAATGGCTTTTTATTGCCGTCGCGTGATTATTCTTGCTGCTTCGTTTTTTTCTCGATTTGTTTGATTGATTTCTCGATTCTCGTGTCGCCTGTTTTGCCTTGTCGTTTGGCGCTTGGTGTGTTTCGATGTCGTGACAGTTCAATATTTAATGAATTGCTGCGATGCCTTTGACAAATATAAACGAATGATACGCATGCGCTGCGGATGGCCATCGCGGATGTGAAGCTGTTGGTGGATGGATTATGAGCGGGCGAGGAGCAACAGGTGTGAGGGGGTCAGGCCTGAACTGAGTGGAGTTTTATTTATATTTTTATTTTTCACAAAAAAATTGTTGAAGTCGGAAGAAAAGCGGGTGGAGTTCACGTGCAATGGACGTTCAAGTCTCTCAAAGTGCCGATTATTGCCGCTGCTTTGTTCACCGAAGACCAAGTCACAGCCGATCGTTGATGAATCGATCGATGAGCTCGAAAGCGGCAACTGGTTGATCGGTCGGAACCATGTGGCCTGCATTCAGGATGACTGCATCAATGAAATTGTCCACCTTTTTCACATAACCGGACAGGGTGCCATTGACGATGAACGATTGACGATCGGCCTTGCGATATTTCTCACTGCCCTTCCATTGCATGTGTCTGTACGCATTCTCAGACAGCGGATATGCCACGATGAAATCCATATTGCCGCTGAAACGGAGAAGCAATTTAAGCAAATAATTTTGTATGCGACACCCGACCAGTCACTGAAGGGGAAAGGGGGGTCTACCTGTAGTACATAACGCGTAGACCTTCGTCCAGCAGCTGCTCGGTCCAGTGCATGGCCGTTGTCACGAAATCCGGTATCAAATTAATGTAAACGACTTCCGGCGATTTGAACTGCTCGCTACCCACGTGAATTGCTGTCCGAACATGCGGCAGTTCGATGAACGACCGATAAGATTCCAAATCAAGCAGCTGCGGCTGCAGAATATTGTAGACGTTCGAATAGTTGCTGTTTTGAATGAATGAGAAGAGGATGGCGTCCCAGTACTGGAAAGAGCATTCACTTGAAATCGGGCAGGTGATAGAGGGAGATTACTCACTATTTTGGCCTCGATTGCGGGATGATATTCCTTGGCCAAATGTTCGAAGACCTTCATTGCGCGCCACCCGTGAATATCTACTAGGCCGGTTTGGTACGCAAACTCGGCGTAGTCGAGCATGTTGTACGGGTCTGACAGGGCATTTCCCAATGCCAGGCCCTGGAACGCACGCAATCGCAAATGAATTACAACACTCCGAATGGTAAATCGTTGAAGCCGCCTACCTTTAAATTTATGTGGAAATCCTCCTTGCGATTCTCCTCAAAAATGTTCCATCCAATCGCCGGAATGTACTTCCCGGCAAACGATTCTCCAGTGATGAATAACTCATTCTCCTGCAGCCACGGAAACAGCTGGAAAAACTGCTTCAGGCCGGAGTACAATTCGCGGGCCACTTGCGTTAAATTATGGCAATAACCGTTTGGATTTGTAAAGCTGAATCCGGTGCCGGCCGGTTGATCAATGAACAACACAGAATATTTGCTGTGCCATGAGAAGGCATTGCGACGGATCGAGATGCGATCATCGTTTACGAAAAACGGTCCGTTTTCAGTGAATAACCCGAACAATGAAGAACTTCCTGGACCACCTTGCAACCACAACACTACTGGTCGATTCTCACTTGTCCAGTCAATTTGGCTCACATTCACCTTCCTCATCCGCTCCTCAGCCACCAGATCGTCAAAGTAATCGTCGAATCCTTCCGAGTTCTCGTCGCCATCGTAAAAGTGTTCGGTGCCGTCTGCCGGAAAGAACCAAAAGAACAAATTCGAATAGAACTGTTCGTTAACCGTGAGGTATCCTGCGTAGCTGACAACGTCCAGAAATATCGTTTTGTCAACTCGAGCTAATTTTCTGGCCGTGTCCACATCGCCGCTGGTGATGAGTGGTGACAGAAGCAATGGCTCACCGAGTGGCTCGGTAATCATTGAACGCCACAGCGGTAAATTCTGTGTGGTGAGTAAACGCGCTTCCATCGAAATGATAGCCCCCGATATGGTGCAAATCAGCCAAATTGTCCACATTGTCGACTCGCAAAACTGTGGTGTGTCTTCTTCACAGAATCTTACAGAAGACTGAGCCATACAGCCAATCGAACGCCATTCCAAAACTGGTCAAGTTCAGAGAACTCTGTTGACGTTCCGATGCTGTGGCATTACGCTTTCGTTCGCACACGAGAATCGACAACTGGAATCGCACCTGTTTTGTCAGAATAATCGCAAACTGGTTCAGTAATTGCGCTTCGGTCAGACAACATCAACATAGGAAAACCGTGAGAGCAAAGATCCGTCGACGATCGAAACAAATAGATCGATGCTTGAGTTGGTGTTTCAACCTTCTCGATTGTCCGCACATCGGAGGATTTCGATCTTTTCGAGCACTCTTCCTCTCCCTCTTTCCCTCTCCCTCTCTCATTTTGCGTCAGCACCATCTCTGCGCCGTACCAAGATGATTGGTTGCTGGTTTGAGTCCTGAACGGAAACTTTTTCCATTAGAAAGGTGTGCGCCTCTACTAATAATACAATTGACTGTGTTCTATGGAATGGTCTAATAACATTGATAGTTTCTATGTTTTTTTGGCATAACGAGCCGGTTCTGCCATCTATCGAGCTTTTCTTCGTATCGCATGCAGGAACCGCCTCGTAGTTCACTCGTTCGACAACCAAAACGCTGGATTTGTCTCAGCTGGCGACGTGGTGTCAGATTCTTGTTTTTGATTGTCAACGAATCGATTCGTTGCACTGAAGAAAGCAATCATCGCGTTATCGCTAGAATTTTTTCCGGCAAAATAGCGTTTTCGCGTTTGTCGACGTCAGTTCTCACCGAAAAAGGCGATTGTTTCACCGTTTATCAAAACTACAGTCACAATCGACATTCGATGAGTAGAAAGCCATAACAAAACGCCAAAATGAAGCAAAACAAATCGATAATAAATCGACAGACGGCTGGTTGGAGCAGTTTGATAACATTTTCGGTGCTGTTGCTGGCATGGATTTCCGGATTTTCGTCACGTTTGTTCGCCGTCATTCGCTTCGAGAGCATCATTCACGAATTCGATCCATGGTAATCACTTGGAGGAGCCAACTCATCGGCGTGGATACACTTATCGCTTGCTGGTGCTTATCGACTGTCGTTTACTCACTCTCTCTCTCACACACACACACATAGGTTCAATTATCGGGCTACCGCATACATGGTGGAGCGCGGCTATTATCAATTCCTGAATTGGTTTGACGAACGGGCTTGGTATCCGCTGGGACGCATTGTTGGCGGCACCGTTTATCCCGGATTGATGATCACTTCGGGCGGCATCCATTGGCTGTTGCATGCGCTCAACATTCCTATTCACATCCGAGACATTTGCGTGTTTCTGGCACCGGTTTTCAGGTGAGCTATTCTAAATACATTCCGTTGAGTGTTTCTCAAAACTGATTTGCTTGTTTTCAGTGGCCTAACAGCGATCTCAACGTATTTACTCACCAAGGAAATCTGGTCGGCTGGAGCCGGTCTTTTTGCGGCCAGTTTTATAGCAATCGTGCCGGGCTACATTAGCCGTTCGGTGGCCGGATCCTACGACAATGAAGGAATTGCCATATTTGCTCTGCAATTCACCTACTATTTGTGGGTCAAATCGGTCAAGACTGGTTCAGTATTCTGGGCGGCAATGGCCGCACTGTCCTACTTCTACATGGTGTCTGCGTGGGGTGGCTATGTCTTCATCATCAACTTGATTCCGCTGCATGTGTTTGTATTGCTGTTGATGGGACGGTACTCCCCTCGTTTGTTCACCAGCTACACAACATTCTACATTTTGGGACTCCTTTTCTCCATGCAAATCCCATTCGTTGGCTTTCAACCGATTCGCACAAGTGAGCACATGGCCGCCTCCGGAGTGTTTGCGTTGATTCTCGCTGTGGCCGTACTGAAGTATCTCCAAACGGTTCTATCGAAACATGAGTTCAAGAAGCTCTTCATTGTTGGTGGCTTGGCAGCTGGAAGCATTGTCTTCGCTGTAGTTGTTCTGCTCACGTTGACTGGGGTAAGTGACTGACGATCGATGATAGACAACACTGAATTTTCATAGCATTTCTTCAATGTACCAGATCGTTGAATCCCTTTGAAGTAGTGAGATTTTTGATTTCCATCCGATGTTCGTTCGATCGATCAAATCGTCGAATTAAACCATCCCGTTGATTTCTTTCGCAGTTTGTTGCCCCGTGGAGCGGCCGATTCTATTCGCTGTGGGACACTGGCTACGCAAAGATCCATATACCCATCATCGCATCAGTTTCCGAGCATCAGCCAACGACCTGGTTCTCATTTTTCTTCGACTTGCACATTCTCGTATGCACCTTTCCGGTCGGCTTATGGTACAGCATTCGACGCGTCAATGACGAGCGGGTCTTTGTAATTTTGTACGCTTTGAGTGCCGTTTATTTTGCTGGTGTGATGGTTCGTTTGATGCTCACGCTCACGCCCGTTGTGTGCATGTTGAGCGGCATCGCTTTTTCTGGCTTGCTTGACGTTTTCCTGAAAGAAGAAAATGCAGAGAAGCTCATCGCTGCTGCGGATCATGAGGAACTGCTCGTCGAGAAGAAACAATATGATAAGGTACGACCAGCCAGACCAGCGAGCAAATAGCTTTCATGACGTATTTGTAACTTTCCAATAAACAAACATTCTACTTTGCTATGAATTCGCAGGCTGGCAAATTGAAGCATCGCCTGAAACACGAGCCAACCCACGAAAGTAGCTCGGGGTTGGGATCAAATTTGAAAAGCATCGTTATTGTGGCTATTTTGATGTTGCTCATGATGTTCGCGGTCCACTGCACCTGGGTAACTAGCAACGCATACTCTAGTCCGTCGATTGTGTTAGCCTACAACAATGGTCAAGATGGGTGAGTGTCACTTCCACCCAACGGAATTGAATTTCGATTTCCTCGTATTTAATTGAATCGTTCCTTCGTCTCTGCCTACTCGAGCAGAAGTCGAACCATTTTAGATGATTTCCGTGAAGCATACTACTGGCTTTCACAAAACACGGCCGACGACGCCCGTATCATGTCCTGGTGGGATTACGGCTACCAGATAGCCGGCATGGCGAATCGTACTACGCTCGTCGACAACAACACGTGGAATAACAGTCACATAGCCTTAGTGGGCAAGGCCATGTCGTCCACAGAGGAGAAAGCCTACGAGATCATGACGACACTTGATGTGGACTACGTTCTGGTGATCTTCGGCGGTGTCATCGGCTATTCTGGCGATGACATCAACAAGTTCCTCTGGATGGTTCGTATAGCTGAAGGCGAACACCCGAAGGACATTCGCGAGA
This sequence comes from Lestremia cinerea, assembly GCA_027564135.1. Lineage (NCBI taxonomy): Eukaryota > Metazoa > Arthropoda > Insecta > Diptera > Cecidomyiidae > Lestremia > Lestremia cinerea. The sequence goes on along the minus strand of JANSTV010059400.1, from coordinate 2,075 downwards.
GTGATTTTTTCACTGACCGCGGCGAGTTTCGCATTGATGCTGAAGGCGCACCCGCTCTGTTGAATTGTTTGATGTACAAATTGAGCTATTTCCGTTTCGGCGACCTAAAACTGGATTATCGTGGACCAGCTGGTTACGATCGCACTCGGAATGCCGTCATCGGGAACAAGAACATCGATTTGACGTATCTGGAAGAGGCATACACATCCGAACATTGGTTGGTGCGCATCTATCGCGTCAAGAAGCCACGGGAATTCAATCGACCCAGCATTAAACACAGCATTTTGAATTCATCACGACAATAAAAAATCTTATGTATTTTTTTGTGGATTTGTTTGAACAACAAAGATTTTCAGTAAAAACGAAAAAATATGGGTTTTCTTTCTCGAAGTGAATTCATACTTGAGGTCAAAAAACTTAAGTTTCGAATTGAATGAAATGTTCAGGACTTGTTGGGAAGGGCCCCTCTCCAAAATAATTCAAAACAAAAAAAGTGATAGGCGGATTTTAGAGAAGAGTGAATAATTCCGAAAACTTTTTTCGAGTTTACCAAGAACATGCTTCAATCCCAAGTGCTATGTGATTTGTACGCATGTATCCCTCATAATTCGAAAAAAATACGAACGTGCCCGAATGACGACTTTTCATGGGAATTTTTCGGTCACCCATTAGAGTGTTAAACCCAGTCAACAACAATTATCCAGAGATAATTATTGTTGAGACCTGAGGGTCCCTCGTTCAACATATATTTGAATTGGAAAAAATGTTTAGGCGGGTTTTCGAAGGAAATCGTATTTTCCACTTGGGGGGTTTACAGTCTCCCTAGTATTCCAACGCCCCTCCGTATCCGTATTTCTATTCTATTCTATTTAACTTTTATTCAATGACATTGCGATGACACTTCCATGTTTGTGTTTGTTAGTTCGCCATGTATTGTTTGTATATTGATGACGATCGGTCAAGTTTTAAGGCGATTTCTTGTCAATTTTTGATTTCTTTAAATCCGTATTTAAAATGAAAACTTTAAAATAAAATGAAACTTGGAATGAAAACTTTCATTCGGTAGCTTTGAGTCCAATGGGTTGGGGTCTGAGCCCCCCCGCCATATACATTTTTGGAGGGCACAAATTGAGCACAGAATATTTGTCCGAGGAACCTATGGTGAATTCGCAAGTTTTTGGAACTTGACCGTTACCCTCCAGCAGATACGGCACAAATTCCGGGAATGGTTGCACAAATCAGCACAGATCAGCACAAATCGAGTATGGCCTAGAAATGAATTTATGCAGCTTGCAGCGATAAGATGAATTCATTGTGCCGCATTTTTCTATCGTATTGTATGTGCTTTTCCCGGCTTTTGGGTGTTTTGCGGAAGATTCTCTCAGGAATCATAGAATTTAGGCTCATGGCTTGCTAGAAGTTCTTTCGAATTGATTCTTGTGATTAAGTTTTCACGATAATGTTAGTGCAATCCAGTTTTTCATCCTCTGGTGCGTGCATATGTCATTGCAAATAACGATCGAGATCATGACGAGGTAATGTTGGGATTGTGACCGCTTCTTCGGTTCATCGCATTTATTCGCATTATTTATCGCATACATTCCGAGCTAATCACTAAAATTTTAGCTAATCAGGAAAAGACCAAGAGCTAATCAACGAGCTAATCAACCAAATCTTGATTAGCTTTCAAACTAATCAACTTTTCAATTTTACTAATTCATTTATTTCACCGATTGATCGAGAAAGATCTCGAACAATGATGAATGCTCATATAATTTTCTCCGCGGTGGGATCAAAACTAACTGAGAAATCAAAGCTAACCGACGACTTAATCAACCGTCGAACCGGGATAAGAAGTCACGAACGGAACAAATTCCACCCTCATGTTCTCGACGGTAGAAATGTTCAGTAAATCCTTCACTTAGCCAATGAAAATAACATAAGAAATTTGAAAATCTGGGGAATTTTCAACTTTTCGAAATATTAGTGGGTCAGGGGTAGACCCGTGCGCCGGCTGACGCCGCGCCGCGCGCCGCCGAAAATTCGTTGATTTTGACAGTTCATAGCCGCCGCCA
>JANSTV010059389.1:0-12276 GCA_027564135.1 Lestremia cinerea | reverse complement strand
TTCAATCCCAACTATGCAATTGTTGTCCCCCGAATGTCGTCGCATGAACAATCATATCATTCGTTTCAATTTGATTGTTAATTGATAAATATTTTAACGTGAAACATATACAGCATTGACTCTCCAAAAGCATTCAGCAGTCAATTTTAATTCGAAAAATTTTATCACCGTTATTCACCCTCGTTCTGCAAGGTGTTACGAGCGAACGCCAATTCGAGCGAACTTGAACTTGAAGAGTGAAGCTTGGCAATGGCTGACGCGGGATGATGCATTTCCACTCTGGAAACGATCGATGTTGAGCTGTTATCAGCCACTTTTGTCGAGCTATGTCTACGAGGGGACTCTCTCTCTCCAATGCATACATACGTCAGGCGTGTTCAACGGTTCTCAAATTGAGGCAATTCATTCAAAACGTTTTCCAAATCTGTTTATTTGCTGTTATTTATGCAAAATTTGGTGCTGCACTACGTCCCAACACAGACAAACTAATCTAAAAAGAAGAGAAAAAACGCAAAAAAAAGGACAAAACGCGAAAATTATATTCAAGCTCGCCGGAAACCATTCCAGTAGCCAACGCAAGCTGGACGCAGCTGGCGAATCGGTTCTTCACCGCAAGCGAAGTCTCGTTTCCATTAGATATTCTATGTTTCAAGAAGTGACTGCAAGAGGATATTTTTTCATATAATTAAAGGACGAAACGTTTGACCAAGGATTTAAAAACGGTCTACATAGTTATTCACAGATTTTATTCTAGCAATTTTAACGCGGCTTATTCAATGAGCCCACAGTTATTTAATAAACATTATAAAGTATGAATCGCATTTTGAACGAAATTTCCATTCATATCATTTCCGAGGTGGCGTCCTCTGTTGGGAGGACTTGTTACTCTCTCGAGTGGCTCGCAAATTCGCACGGAGCAACGGCCGAGCCACAGATTTTGCGGGGACTGCACGCAGAGGGGGTCAAACGTCTGTCGGTTCGTTTCCGATGTGCGGGCCATTCGAGAGACTTTTATTTCAGCATTCACCCTCCCATTCCGTTGCTCTTCGAACAGTCCATGCGCGTCATGTCGCTTTTGATTCCAGTTCGTTGATTCCGCCATTCATTCCTCATTCAATTTTGATATCGACCACCTTCACCATTGAGTTGAGCGCAGATCCTAATTTTAATTAACTTCCTAATTTTAAACAATCTAATTTTGTATATTTAACGGTTATCATGATGATTGAATTTCAATTGAAGAATCATGATCGTTCGTTCTATTCACCACCCTCCAGAGCGATTTCGCTGGAATCAAGGGGTTTTCTATTCATTGATTAGCGCGAGTGGTTGGAGGCTAACAGGAACGGGAAAAAGTGAAAGAGAGCGAAAGAGAGAGAGGGAGGGAGGGAATGAAGCAAGCTGCTGTACATTGAATTGTTTTATTTGTGTAATTTAATAGAGTTCTGAATGTTAAAAACGCATCAAAAGTTGTGAGCAAAACAAGTGATTTTTAACGTAACAATCAACGGATTTTAATATCCAAGTTTTCAAGATAGCTTTGGACGCATTGCCGACGTCCAGATCAGGCTTGTTGAATTTTAATGTAAACAAATATTTATGCAAAAATCGATCTGCAATGGAACGTTTCTTGGCTTTCGGGGAGTCACTGATCGTCGGATCCAACAAATTCGTTCCAAATTGTTCTGATCGATTTAGAGAGCGCGCAGGTGCATCTTTTGTTATTTTACTGTTGCAAGCAATATTATTGTATACGTTTGCTTTTACCGACAATTTACGCAAGCCGACTATAGCCGACCATTGATCAATGTGGCCGACTCGAACATCAACATTCCTAATCGCAATTTTCATTCGAACCAAAATCATCACCAGCAATTCTAGTTCGATCAAGGTGACTTATCGGCAACCACTTCCCAGCGATTCTGTGCATCCTTCTGGGACACCTTCAACTCCTTCGCAGAGAGGGCTTTCCCGGGGACGTGTTTCACTGACTGAGAAGAATGTCTCGCGCTCGAGCAGCAGCGATGTAAACTGGAGCGGAAGCTTCTCACTTCCACTCAACATTCCGCCGAGGAGAAGAAACAACTGTAGACTAGTCGACCCTCCTGAGTCGCCTGGAAGTTGATGGCTGTTGAAGAAGGACAGCACGCTGGTTTCATTGAACCCTTGTCTCCTTGCATTTTCCAGGTCATATCCTTCAATGGGCGTGAGCGCAGCCGAAATTGATTTTTTTTTGTTGAAAATTCCTCTCTTCAACACTTTTCTGCCCTTTTGCCAATTTGATTGAGAATTACACACAACGACAATGTTTGCTCTGCGATTGAAGTATTGACGGCCATGAGGTATTTTCAGCAAGCGAAAATAGAGATTATTTATTCAAATTGATGAAGCTTGAGTTTAACAATAAACAATAACAATGAAAAGATTTCAAGTTCAATAATGGCTTCGAAATGTTTCCCTGATTTTTTTAAGCAAATTGATGATAAATAATTCAATAAAGAAATTTCCCGAAAATGAAATTGTTACGGTTTTGTTTCGTTTTGTTGTGATGAAAGCTCTAGTGCCTCGGTGCTTGAACGACAGGGGAAATATTGATGATCAAATTGCCAAGAAACTCAACACGGTCTCGGTGGAGCCCCTGAAGGATAGACCCCTGTCATTTGGTGATTTGGATGGATGCCAGAGCGATAGACGGCTCTCGCCGAAAATCCCACCATCGACTCTTGAACGAATTCATCATCGACAGCAGAGAGGCCTTGAGAAGGAGAAGCTCAAACTCGGGCGAACCTATTACCTCAACCACTAGACGGCATCAAATGGTATTGGACTGGCGAAACTCCATGTCGTGACCATTGTAAATGAGTAAATATTTCTCGATTCCTCAAAAGCCATAATGAAAAATTGGACGAAAATAAATGAAAATTTGTTGTATTATTGATATGAGGGACTCATTGACCGGTGACGGGGCTCAATAGGATGCGGCCCGGAATCGAGCATTAACTGTGGAGGTGAATTCGTGAAAGTCAGAGTTTTGTTTTTGCTGTTTCACCCGTTTTCGGTTGATTCGTGACGTGACTGTGTCAGCCGTCGGCAATTCAGATTCGATGGAGTTACTGGTGGACTGCTATTGAAGTTCATCACAAATGCCGCATGACGCGCTGCAAGTCAACCGAGCTCATATGTTGAAATGTCAATCGGTCCAGTTCGGATATTCGCGCGAAAATTATTGAATTTTCGTTCTGAATTTGTGTGTTTCAAGCAATTTGCATTGTTCGTTTTCAACGTTTTTCGTCCGCAAAAAGAACCATGTCTGCTAAAAAAGACAAACTCAACTCAAGTGGAATCGGTTCGCGGAATACTTTGTTCAATTATTTCGCAAAATCGCCCGCATCGATAAAATCAGAGGCGAAATCACCGACAGCTAAGACACCGAATGTCGCATCGCCGTCCGTTCTGAAATCGAGCGCAAATACGCCTTTGAATAGAAAGTCACTGAATTTCGGTAAATCCATTTTGACAAATCGGCAATTCTGTGCTCGCCTTGTTATCGTTATCATGTTGTCATTTTTGTATCGATAGGCAAACGACCGGCCGAGAAGGAAAACGATGTTTCCTTTGATGTTGGCGACCATGATGACTCTGACGAGGAGGTTGTCGGGTCGAGCAAACGGAAGCGCGTCAGAGCTTTGGTAGAAAGTGATTTCGGGTCGGACACAGAGCAAAGTGGGACTCGCAAGGGCAAAGTCGCGTCAAAGAAGAAGAAAGCGGTGGAAAGTGATTCGGAGGAGGGGGAGTCGCCCGTGGTGCGAAAAAAGATCAAAATGGAAAGCAAATCAGCAAAGTCGACGACAAGCTTCGAGGAGAAGTTGAAGGCCAATGCAACGGATAGCAAGAGCCTGAAAATAAAAAAAGAAGAGGAAATCGATATTCTCGATACTGCAGTCGTGTGGCGGCATCAGAAATTGGAGTTTCTGCGGCCGGAAAAGATAAGTGACATCAAGAGACGCAAGCTATCTGACCCGGACTACGATCCAACGACGCTCTACGTTCCGGAAGAGTATCTCAACTCACTCACTCCGGTAGGTGCATCGGTGAGTTGCGCAAACGAGTGTGTTGTCTGACAGGCTCTCGTTTCAGGGCATGCGGCAATGGTGGGTTTTGAAGTCTACCAACTTCGACACGGTGCTGTTCTTCAAAGTGGGAAAATTCTATGAATTGTATCACATGGACGCCGATATTGGAGTAAAAGAACTCGGATTCACTTACATGCGAGGCGAGTTCGCTCATTCGGGCTTCCCCGAACAATCCTTTGGCAGGATGGCAAACAGTCTGGTCGCTCGTGGCTTCAAGGTAACTCGAATTTATCGTTTGGTTGAGACGCTGTTCCTAATTTAAATTTTTGAAAAAGGTTGCCAGAGTCGAACAGACCGAGACCCCGGACATGATGCAAGAACGAGTCAAGAAAGAGAAGAAACCAACGAAGTTCGATAAGGTTGTGAAACGTGAGGTGTGCCAAGTGGTGAACAAAGGCACGCAAGTCTTTGGCCAGCAGATGGAAATCACTAACGAATATCAGCCAAACTACATGCTGTCGCTTGTTCAGAGGGTACGTGTCCGTCTGTCCTCGTCTCACCTGCACAAAGCACCATTTCAAACTGTGTTTTCATTCCGTAGTCCTCCCAAAATGGAACGCAGCGCTTCGGGATATGCTTCATCGACACTTCCATTGGTGAATTCAACATTGGAGAGTTCGAAGATGACAAGCATTGCTCGCGCTTGCTCACTCTGATTGCTCACAACCCCTCGGTTTTGGTCTTGCACGAACGTCACGGTGTCTCCGATCGTGTCTTGCAAATCTTCAAAACGGTCCTAGCCAGCGCTCTGAAGGAGCCGCTGCACGCCACTTCACACTTCCTGGACGGCGATAAGACTCTGAAAATGTTGGCGGAAAAGTACTTTACTCCGACCGGTGGGAAAACCGAGTGGCCGGAAATAATCAAAATGACGCAAGATGAAGGTGATCATCTGGGATTGACGCCCAATTCTAGCTACGGATTGGCACTCAAGGCCTTGGGAGGAGCCATCGCTTACTTGAAGAAATGTCTTCTCGACGATCAGATAATGGCCATGGCACGATTCTCGGTCTATGTGCCGCCCGACTCCAACGTCCACCTGGACCTCGACGAGATCGCCAACAAAATGTCCAAGATCAATTTCAACAAAAACATGGTGCTGGACTCGATTACCTTGTCCAATTTGAAGGTGATCAACGATGAGAGGTCGCTGTTCACGACTTTGGACAATTGCCGTTCGAAATTCGGCAAGCGTTTGCTGTACAATTGGGTCTGCTCGCCAAGCTGCGAGCAATCTGTAATTGTGGAACGACAAGAAGCGGTCAAGGAGATGATGAACAACGGTGATTTGCTCCAGAAAGTGCAACATATTTTCTCGACGCTGCCGGATTTGGAACGGCAATTGGCTCAAATACATACATTCGGAAATTTGAGTCGCTCCAAGAACCATCCGGATGGCCGAGCCATATTGTTCGAGCAGAAGACCTATAACAAGAAGAAGATCCGGGTAAGTTGCACTGACGACTGCGATGGAGATTCTGCTTCTGACTTCCTTGTCCATCACAGGACTTCACGTCGACCATCAACGGATTCGACACTCTCCTGAAGATTCCGCAGCTGTTTGCACAGTGCGAATCCAAATTGCTCATCCGCTTGACGCAACTCCAGCCGACCGGACAATTTCCAGACATGGCAGAAACGATTGAGTTTTTCAAAGTAAGTTCTTGTCGTTTGCGTTGCTATGGCAAGCACGAAATTATCTCATGGGAACAGTACGACTTCGTACGTAATAGTCGAGATGGTTTCATGTGTCGGTCAGACCAGTCGGTCAGTAAGCAAATCCCTAACGATGCTTTTGTCATGTTGCCCATCAGAACAGTTTCGATTTCCAAGAAGCTCTCAAGGAAGGTGTGATCGCTCCCGCCAAAGGAGTGGACAAGGAATACGATACCTGTCAAAGCCAAATAGCCGAGATCAATGAGGATTTGCAGGCGTTTTTGAAAACGCAAGAGAAATACTTTGGGTGCCGCATCGCGTACGTTGGAAATGACAAGAAGCGTTTCGAGCTCGAAGTGCCTGAAAGCTATGCGAAGAAAGCAGATGCTCGCTACAGTCTGGAGGGACAGCGCAAGGGTTCGAAACCCATTCGAAGATTCTCAACCGTCGAGACCAGGCAGTATCTGAAAGCAATGCTCCAGGCTGAGGATCAACGCAACGTCGTGTTGAAAGATTTGCTCCGTCGCGTCTTCGAGAAGTTCTCTTCGAACCACGCATTGTGGAAAAAATGCGTTGATTTGACATCAACCTTGGATGTGCTCTCTTCGTTAGCGTTCTACGGTCAGAACCAGGACCAGATTTGCTTCCCAGAGATTGTATTCAATGCTTCCGGGGATGCTAAGGTCGAGATAAAAAATGGCTATCATCCGTGCATGAAGGCCGACAAGTATGTTCCGAACGGCGTGACAATGGGCGCGGGAAACGCCCCACTGGCCATTCTAACTGGGCCAAATATGGGCGGAAAGAGTACATTGATGAGACAAGTAGGATTGTTGGTGATAATGTCGCAGATCGGATGCCCCATTCCAGCCGATAGCGCCAGCATCACCATTGTCGATCGAATCTTCACCCGTCTTGGAGCTCACGATGACATTCTGGCCGGGCAGAGTACCTTCCTCGTGGAATTAAACGAAACTTCAGCCATTCTAAAACATGCAACGGTCAACAGTCTCATTCTTCTGGACGAGCTGGGTCGCGGCACCGCCACCTACGATGGAACTGCCATCGCGGCGGCCGTTGTCAACTTTTTGGCTGACCTCAAGTGTTTGACTCTCTTCTCCACTCACTACCACAACTTGGTCGACAACTTCCACAACGATGTTCGCATCAGTCTGGGCCACATGGCCTGTGTGGTGGAGAATGCTGGAGATGAGGATGATCCAACGGAGGAGACTGTTACATTCCTTTACAAGTATTCGGATGGGGCATGTCCCAAATCGTACGGTTTCAATGCAGCCAAGTTAGCCGGAATGCCGAAAGTGGTCATCAAACGAGCTCATGAGGTATGCCTTCGCCATAGAGATATCACCCGCAAACGATTTCATTTCCCCACTTTCTCACTCCTTTCCAGTTCTCCAAAAAAGTGGAGGCGACTGCGCTCAAACGGAAATTGTTTTCGAAAATCTTGTCGAAAGCAAGCATCACGGAGATTAAGGATTTGCTGCTCAAATTGAAGAAGGTTTCCATCTAGGCCCGGTTTCCCGTTATTTCAATCATGCCTCAATCCTGCGGAGCCACCTGTCAAGCACAAAATGTATACGACTAAGAATCTCAATTTTTGTATTTTGTTAATTTTTTTTCTTCTTTTGTTTTGGAGAGCTTTGAGGGCTTTGTTGTTAATGATGACGTTTGAAACGTTTAACAGAGATTTTAATTTAAGTAGAAGAAGCTCGATGAATCCAACTCTCCAAACATTGCACAAGAGCCCTTTCGATATGTCAGAAAAAACTCGAGGACTCAATCTGTTGGAGCTCCAAATGATTCCATAATAAAGTTACCTTCGTTCAATTCAAAGAGCAATTCACATCAAGACTCCGATAATACATTTCTTCATATTTATTTGCGTTTTCACAGCTTAATCCTAACAGTCACAGCTTTTTAGGTTTTATAAATTAACTATTTAATTATTTGTCTTAATACCTCTTAGTGCTTTGTGTCAAAACATGGTTCGATTGTCGTTGCCTTCCTTGAATATTAACTAGTCTTAAAATTTATTAAAATTGCGCAGGAATTTGGAGATTTTGTGATGAACGGAAATGTAGTCAACGAGCGGGCCTGACCAGTTGAGGTTCGGTGAGTCCGTGCGCTGGACTCAGTCTGGCGGATCTGCCTGGGCTAGGATGCAAGGATTGGAACAACCACCTTACGCTACCGAAAGGACATTGAGTCCCTCACTGAATTTTTTCAATTTCTTTCATTTGCGTTTTGTGATTTTGACGGATCGGCTGGTTTGTATCGCTCCACACTTTCATTCCAACAGGGCTGTGGAAATGTATGCAAAAATAGGAATCAGCGAAACGAGGTAGATCGTGGTGATTGATGAAAAACGGCTGCTCGAACTATCAGTGCTGTTCTCCGAAGCACTGTTGCCGTCTCTGGATGAGGACTCTTCAGTTTTCTTGCCACTGCGCACCGTGGATGAGGGAGTCGGCTTTCTGGTGGACGTAGATACACTTCCTGCAATTTCACTGTTGACCCTGCTGTTGCCATTCTGACTATTGATCCGGCGATTGCTGTCCGAGTTGGCGGTGTTGTCGCTTTGGTTCCTGGCATTGGGCCCGTCGTAGCTGGTGGCTTGCCTGCCATCGGATCCTGGTCGATCGACAGTCTCAATGTCGACAACTGTTCCAGAATACGCATTCGAGTTCTTCGAGGGTGGCTGGTATTCGGATCCCTCATTCGAGGAAGTTGACGGCCGTGGCTCGTGGCTCTTGATGGTCTCCAACGTGGTGCTGTTGCAATTTCTCGTCTTCTTCAGTTCCATGCCGTAGCGATATGGATCGATGTGACGTTGGCAGTGCTCACCCGCTTCCATGATATAAATCTCCTGGTCGTTCCGCATCGCGCCAACGAAGCACTCGTATGTTCCCACATCTCGTCGCTTTGTGTACGTGTAGACAAGATCGTTCTCCTCCCATTGGCCAATGCAACGATACTCTCGTTCTGCGGAGAAAAAGAATAAGTCAAAATCAGCTGCTCCTTCATTCGCGAATGCAGTGCTGGATCAACCTACCTTCGAACACTTCGTCGTAGTCACAGGCGGACACCTGATAGTACATGATATCCTTGGTTTGGCATTCGGATGAAAGTTTGGCACATAGTCCTTCAGCGTCCGGCACGAAACCGGTGAACTCTCCGTTCACGGGGCAAGGTGACATGGTCAGACTGTGATCTAGACGGCCCTGTGTCAGCCAACGCGTCTCATCGAAGTATTTGTCCGCGCAAATGTTCTCCTCGCTGTCCACATCTGAATCACTTGCAGCCAAATTCTGTACCGTCTTGGAGCCAATCTGGAATTCCAAGATGTTTGCACTGCGCTTGATGGCCCAAATGCAGTGGAATTGCTCTTCGCCGCATTGCGTTCGACTGAAGACGATGAATCTCTCACGGTTCGGTGTGGCTGCCGAACTGGTGGCTGAAGATGATGGCGAGCTGGACGGAACCGACGGAACCGACGGATGGTGACGGTGGTTATTGTTGTAGCTGTTTTTGTGCTCGTCGTAGATGCACTTCATGGTGTACGTTTTGAACGATGAATGGTCGCGATAGATGATGGTCTCGGTGTCGATGTGCATGTGCTCCCAATGGCCGTGCATCCACTCCGGCAGCTGACAGTATTGGTGTTGACTGGGCCACACGTGATCGTTGTTCGGGTAGAGCGTCAGAGTCTCGCTGTATTTCTTGTGAGCATTCGTGTTCCTCAATTGGCTGTGCAATGACGAGCACGTCGAATCGTTGCTGAACGATATTGTTATGACGCCGTCACTAGCGTTCTCGCTGTATATCTGAGGATGAAAGGAACGAAATATGTGAAGACGATTCGGCTTCTTCGAAATAGATTCATTCTTACCGCACACCGATATTGTGGCCCGAGTTTGTCATGCTGTCGCGCATTCATCAGCGCCAGGTACTTCTGGCCGCCCACATCTTGCCAATGGCCCAGACATTCGAGGGTGACCTCATGATTCTCGAACGAGCAATGGCGAAAGCGCAGGTTCATCGCCGATCCCGACGGGCAATTGTCTAATTCGGAATGCTTTCCCGGACATTCCACGCGGTCTTCCATGCCATCATCGACGTTGTATGTTAATCGATATCGGCCGTTGATCGGACAATATTCCCGTCGGATGGGCTGGCCGCCCAATTCGATGCTCTTGTACAGAATGATTTCAACGTGACGAGTCTTGTCTTTGAGGATGGCCGCCGAGGGACACGACGCAATCGCTTTCATTTCGTTTGTGTAGCACTTTGAAATGTAGTCTTTGTCGGCGGTGTGAACCCGCAGAATGTTCCGGGCGACCAACTTCAAATGGAAACACCGAAAGCATGTCGTCTCATCGGAACCAATTTGCAGAATGACGTTGTTATCGATGCGTTTGTAGCATTTGCCCCAAATCGGTATCGAGTCCTCGGTTATGTTCACTTGACTGTACTTTACTTCGTTCTCGTGGGTCACCGTCGTCTGAGTCACGAATGACCCCTGCAGCTCCGGCGAGAAGTAACACGACGCACTCACACCTGCAATAAAACAGAACAAATGGCCTTAAAATCGATTCAATCCAACATTTATGAGCCGCGGCGCATGTCGCTCTGTGCATTTCTCCAAAAAAAAAAAAAAAACAAAACAAAAAAAAAATTCCTCAAGCCTTTCTCAGCAGATGTTTCCCCGAACAACTCGGTGTGATGTGGCTTCTATTGCCCCCGCTCGCTTGGATGAATTCAGCGCGATAAAACGTAGAAATTATTGCATTCGCTTGCATAATTTACCGCATTTTCCGAATCAGTACGAAGCACCGCAAACAGCCCGAACCATGTCTCGTTGCGAGCACCGCAATCGAAACGAATTCAAATCACGGCGAGCAATCAGAGCAGAAAAATTATCTTTCTTGTGATCGACACAAGTGTATTCGATTTCGGCGATGAAATGCTCGGAAATCTCACGAAAAGATCGCTTTAATCGGTGATCTTCGCCGCCCGCACGGAATGCGAACACAAACTTTTCCGAAAAAGAAATTGACATCGTCGTGCCCCCTCCGTTTGATAAAATGCATTGTCCAAAAGCCATTCAAATTTCCATCGACCGGTTGAAAAATTGTCGTCGCGGTAAGTCGATCGCGGCTGTTCCACCTCCAATTTACATAATCCATTGTGCAACACAATTGGCCACTCAACTAGCGCCCGAAAAATATGACCGCCGACGTTGTAGTTGCCGTTGCCGTTGGTGTGCAGCGATTGAATGTGCGGGCGAAATCCCTTGTCACTTTCATCGGCAACACATCCGTGAAATCCAATCAAGTGCATGTCCATCATCCGTTTTAGCGAATTGCTGAAAGACAATACCGTAAACCTCAGAACGGAAATATTCGCTCGCCAATCACTTCTGCGTCGAAGGACCTCTTCTTCGATATCGAGTTCCGGTCTTGCCAGAGCCGGAAGTGACGCCATCAACGGCGGAGAAATGGTCAATCAGACCACATTGAATAAAAAAACGAAACGAAACGAAAAAGCAGCGTCAATTGAAGCATCCCTCAACGAAGAGGCCAATTTGATGCCGCTCGCGTGAGCGGAGATGATCAAGCAAAAAGTGAGGCAAAAACGGCGGACAACAAATTTTTTTCCTCAAGAACGAAATCGCCAAGAAAAAACCTTTTCGGGTATCCACTTGCGAACGGAAAATGATATGCAGTGGCCATTACTTGATATCCATCGCTCAAATTACATGTACGGAATTTTTAAATTACCAAAGCTTTCCGAAGATCATCTTCAGAAAAATGAGTGAAAAAAACTCGTTTTCGGGCAGAAGACGAAAAAAGCAGCGCATAATTATAGAGTTGCCGAGACTAATTTCACTCGCATGATAATAAACAAAAAATGCCAAGCTCATCATCTCAATTGTTAGAAGCATATTGCTGAGAGTGAGACTGGAACTGAAACAGAGACTGCAGTAATCAAAAGAGTCTCGTGAAAGACGGAAAAAATTCGGTCAAGAAGCGAGTGGTTTTTGTGTGAAGCGGATTTCATTCACAGAATCACATGCTTCGGCCACATTCGAACGGAGGCTACTCCTCGTGAACCATCGACTATGGCTGGTCATCGATTCCGGAGACGGTCCGAGATAATTAGACAATTTGCGGTTATTAACATTTAATCGGTTGCATTGCATGCTGCTGCCGCAGAGGTGAGATCAAGTTCAAGTGATCGTTTTGTTTCCGCTGATGAGCTCTGCTTGAATGATCGCATTCAAGTCCCGCATCGTCGCCATTGATTTTGGTTATCAATGCTCGATTCTCTCGGATTCAATTAATCCGAAATCCGTTTCAAACAAATCGAATCGGCACGTCACATCTAGCATCGAGCATGGATAATTGTAAAATTGGGCAAGACATTCTCGGCCAGGAATTTAATGATAATGGCGATGGCGATCATC
>JANSTV010059388.1:0-24836 GCA_027564135.1 Lestremia cinerea | reverse complement strand
GTAAATGCTCTGGAACGACGTCACCATTTTGCTGAGCAGCTGGGCGACGATTGATGCGATGTGAACGAAGGGACCCTAGGGAGAAAGAGATGCATGATTTGTTGTTCCTTAATACGCCACTTGGCCATACTTACTTCTTTTCCGAGTGGCATTCCACTGCCGAGCGTAGCTGTTAATCCAATGACTTTCGCCACCAGCGTCTTGAAGGTGAGATACTCCTTGAGCGCGACACCTCGCAAGATTGTTTTCATCTCAGGAATTCCCGAGCCAATGCTCTGTGGGGCGACCAAATGGACAAAACCCGCGGAGAAGAGAATCAGGGAAACGGGCAGTGAGACCCAGGCCAGGTACTGCACGATTGGCGTGGATGTGAGATCGCGATACAACCAGACGCGGGCTGTGGGTTAAAATCGCGATGAGCAAGTCTCGACCATGACGTCAAAACGGAGGGGTTACTTACCGTTCGTGCACATTCCAATGCCCTTGTCCATGGCATACGACAGCAGTGCCATTATGATGCCCAGCAACGCGAGATACACCCAGTCCTCGCCCAAACGAGCAAATGTGTGTCGCCAAATCCATGACAAGGCCTTGACCACTCGGCTCGTTCGTTTTCCGAACAATTCCTGCAACGAAGTCAACAGCTTATTAACGAGCCGGTCGAACAGCAGCTGAATCGTCAATCAACCTTCATACACTCCAACAACTAATTGGCATTCATCTTGAGCCGAAGTGTTCATTGTTATGCCGTGTGCGACTCGCGATTACGCCATCGGATATGCGATTTGTAAATGAAATGTCATCGATCGCGATGACGATAATGGTTTTCATTTCGTTTGATCTGGTTTTTAATTGCGTTTCGAAGTGTGAATAATTAGCTGTCGCTCATGCAATGTGGGACTCGGCGTTGAGAGAGCACAGCATTTGCGAATTTGAATTTCATCAAATCAATTGAATTATGACGGGGCGGCCATCAATCGATTCGAATGAGCATTCATTTATGCGAGTCGTTCAGACCGAATGCGGGTGAATTTATCACGAGATTATCGAAAACAAGCCAGTTTGGAAAATAAAATTTCCCGATTTCGCCACTTGATCAAACTGGCTTTCGCAGAATCACCTCGAGCAAATGAGGTCGTTGCGTCCGAATGCAGCACAAAAACACGGCGATTAATCATCTGTAATCCTCTTATTGGGAATTCCCTCACAGGCTCGAATGCGTTCTGTCCCACCATTCACCCCGCCATTCGCTGGATGTCACCCACTCACCTTGTCTCTGGCTCTGTCCTCCTTTTTTCGTTTCTTCTCCAAAATCTTAAGTTTTCTGGCTTCGTTTTTGGCGTATTCTCCCAGGTCCTTGGTGTAACGGCCATACATCTGAAATTGCAACAAGACTCGTTAAGAAAATCTGCAAATAAGAAGAGTCACTCGGCACATGCTTCGTGCGCCATGCGCCTTAGATCTATCGGTTTCCACGGCAAGCAATTAGCATGCAATGTCAAACTAAGAACAAAACAGTAATTTTACTTAAAAATCATTGCCGCGACGTTGGATTCTCATCAAGGTTGTCTGTGCCTTTCGTCTGTCATCGAATTGCCATTCAAATTTCACACCTGATTCGACAAATCTTTTCATCAATCACCACTCTTTCCGAGGGGTAACAAATCGAATCAGATGATTCCCAAAACTCCTCTCAAATTATGTCAAGGTCTTACACACAGTCTCTGTTGACAAACATCCTCCCGCATCGTATAGCACACTCAAAGCGTGTTGTCGTTTCATCTCTCACAGCAAGCGAACGACTCAATTATATTTAGACTAACGATCGTGTTTGGCCAGTCGATATTTGGCGTCGCATTGCAAGTGCCTTTGATGATATCGATTATGCCGAAACGTTCGAAACGCAGCCAGTGAAGCAAATCGCTCACCGGCATTGCCCAATTGCAATTTCGAGTGTTTGTTTGTTTGATTCTGGTTATCAACGAGTACAAACATCGGGCGAATCGCCTGGCGATACCAGCCGAAATTAAGAGTACAAAGTAGCTCGTTTTCGGGTGTTTACAATATCTGGCATTCATTTGTGACGACGACAGCAATAATTGGCCAATGAATCAGACTTTGGTTTCGAATACTACTGGCAATGGCACACGCTGTCGTGCGTACGGTGATCGAGTGAACGATGACGGTTGGAGGTCAGTTCGGTGCGATCGTGAAGAAATACGCCCGGAAACGCTTTGCATTAGATTGCTCGACATCCAAACAGAACTCTGTCACGTGATTTTGAGAGCAATTTTGTCCAAAATCGAAGGTTCATTGAACTTTTGACGATAAGCCAGAGTTTCGTATCAATTCCTTTCTGTTAGACCCTATGCGTCTTCTATTGAACTGAAAGGCCCAACAAACCATACATCCAAGAGGAAAATTCGACTTGTGACTGGTTAGATCCGGTTGAAAGCGATCCGCTCCGCTGACAAAACTGCAGTTTGAGCGCCGTCAACCACGAAAAACACATGCCAGACGAGCAAGCATATCACGACGGCAACACGATCGAGATTTACGATGAAATCAAACAGAGTATTTGCTTGTCGCAGTCATTCCGAAAAATCAACATCCGATTATCAAGACCGAAGTCTTCCAAATCCCACAAAATAAACGCGACTGGTACGGTCGCGGCACTTACAACAGTCGACTGGTATTTCGCATCTTGATCGTTGGGACGTTCGGTTCGCACATCGTAATCGTCGGCCTCTTCGATGATATTGTCCAGGGCATTCGATCTGCGTCGATTGTCATTCCACGGCACCGGCAGCAAATGCGCTTGTTTCTCATTCAAAATCAAGCACTTCGTTTTGGGTCTGTTCCCCTCCGACATTCGTGCGTTCAACTTCGGTGCTTCGTCTCAACAGAATACCCCAGCTTTTCCAGTCGCCGTCACCGCTCGATAAAACTCACAAGTGTTACTTTGTCAAACAAAGCATTCGAACACTCCGATTCTCCGCACAATTCTATTCGCTACGCTCGCGATCAAAATGACAGATAAATCGTCAGAGAAATTGTCTTCGTTCCGAAATTTGGTCAAATTTAAAGGAACTTTCCGCGAAATCCGTATTTTTCACTATTTTTAGTTTTGATCACGCACATCGCTTCACTCAACTCACTGACGGATTCAACGATTGTTCTCCCCGAGAAAAAAATAATCCTCTCACACTTTCGAATCCATCAATGCCACCAAATTCCCAGCCGAAAATTCAGCAAACGGAAAAAATAACGCAAAACCCGAAATTGAATCAAATTGAATGTCGCGCGTGTTCAACACAAATCGAATCGGTCAAGCGATCGATCGAAGACACACTGCGAATCTCAGCGAATGGAAATTTTCAACCGAAAGGCACGAAAAACATCGAAAAGAAGACTTTTAATTCTGTTCTGCCAAATGAAAAGAAGCGACTAACCAAAATGAAAAGAAAGAAAAAACGAGAAAAAGAAAAAAGAGGAAAAAACAAAAGCGAAAATTTGTAATCTAATTCGCACACACACATGTGGCGTGAATGCGGTGCGATAATGAGCGCACATCGACAATCATATGGCGATGACGAGCCCCAACACCACTCTGCGGCCCAAATACAAACGGCAAGAGTTACACAATTTCGTTGTCGAACGTCGCGCGCGATCAACGGAGAAATGTTCCCGCGCGTTCGCACACAGTCGGATCGGATCGCTGCGATGTTTCGATGTGTTTTTGTTTATTTTTAACAGCTCTCCGACAATGCCGATCGCGTCAAGTGGCTTTTCATTTACACACATTGGCCGGGTGGCCGAGCGATCGAACGGCCGCACGGCATTCGATTGATCATTGCCGATGGGACTTACTTGGGATTGTATCAAAATCGTTTTCAGTTCGTCCCCGTGGAGCACCATCGTGCGTGAGATGTCGTTTGGCCGAAGGCCATTTACAAATTGAACGATTTTCCAGCCCGAAACTCAGTTCAGCCACTTGATAATTTCAAGAAATTTGATTGCAGCGGATTTGCGAGGGGGATTTACGCGCGCCAAACGCCGATTGATGTCATTCCAAAGCAAATACGCCGGCTTGCGCATTTCGATAAGAATTTTTTGCAGAAAATTCGTCGCAAAAAGCTGATTGCCGCAGCCAAACTCTAAGCCAAGGCTTAGCGCCGGCGCAAAGCTTTCGCCGGTGGGGTTGCACATGCATTGAGCCGATTTCATGCGTTCCTGACCCAACTCAATTCACCCGTCATCGGTGATTTTCCACCAGCTGCTGTATCTGTTTTCGTCGTCACTCATTCCACGACGACGACCTACGACTTGCGAAAACGTAAACCATTCGCCTGCCGGCGATAACACATTTCAGGATCATGTGCTCATTCCAGTGGACTGATTTCAGTGTGTTTTTCATCGCCAGCGAACGTAGTTGAAACGCATTGCACGAATGATAAATGACCAGTCACATGAATGCTCTCACATGTTTTGATTGCGCGTTGGTCGTCATTGTCAGGTCGCGGCGATGTGAAATAAGAATATTGTTTTTAATTGGATTATCGTTGACCGAATAAACTTTCCTCGGCGACGAAGTCGGTACGCGAGTGTTGCAAGTCCGGTTTTTCCCTTTCGCATAATCAACGGTCGACCATTCACAGCGATGACGGAGTCTTTGATGCATTTCAATGATTTGCTCAAGTCCATTCAAAACTGTCAGAGTGAATATTCTGGTATTCTGGCCATTACGCAATTGTCGACCTGCATACCGATTTGCTGATGCGATTCACGGTCAATTCGAAGTACGCCCACCCGTCCGTCCATCAAACCGGCGAATGTCATCAGCGGTCACATGCATAGTTCATGCGATGGCCATGCCACATGCATTGAAAACCGAGTGAGGCTTACGAGAGTGTCGATGTAGCCAAATGGATCCTCGTCCGACGAGGAGTCAGAGGAGGAGTCTTTGTTGTCCGACGTCGGTGGAGGGCAAGGGTAGAAGGCCTGGGCTCGATTGCGGCGTCCCTTTTTGCCGCGATGGTGAGGGTGATGGTGCAGATTCTCCATCGAGGCATTGAGCAGACGGCGCTCACGAAATTCTCTAAGAGTAATGTTTCGTGTGAGGTCACAACGACGCTAAGCAGCCCCCGTTTCACCTACCTGAGAGCTCGTTCAAAGTCCGCCCATTCCGAATCCACCAATTCCACATTTTCCTCGCCAAATTCCTCGTCGTGAATGATCCGTTCGATGAATCGTTCGCCACGGTTGTGACGCTTGTCCGCGTTGCTTGATCGATCCATTTTCGTTTGCTGTACGTTTCACCGGCACTGCACCGATACCGTTCTTTGATTTTCCGCAACTTCGGCCTCAACTCAATTCGATTCACTGCTCACACACACACACACACACACACACACGATTTCATGGCTTTTCGCGAGAGTTCCGTTTTGCTTTCGTCGAGAGCAAGCAATGCCACTACCATTCACGACGATCCCTTCGAGAATGGCCAACACTGAAATGCAATCTCGGCGAAATGTCGCAAACGGATGCTGACTGATTTACTTGTTGTTCGGATTCATTAGCCGAACCAACGACAATTTCCTTTTGGATCGTCGTCGCCAAGTGGCCGAGGTTGAGTAACCGTTTGATTGAATGATTAATGCGATTTCTTGAGCTGGTTGCGGCCAGTTTTGATTCACGAACCCGTCACTTTTTGAAAGTCATCGGAAATGACGACAATTTTCTCTTGATTTGCTCCTTCAAAGGGCCACCAGTTGACATTTTCACAAAAGCCACAATGGCTGCCGCACATAAGGGTCAATGCTTGATATCCTCTGAACGGAATACATTCCTTTGAATTCCTCGATTCCCTTCGAGAACCACCTGGTCCTCACGACAAAACACCCTCACAACCGATGGGAACTCGCTTATCAATCACAAGCCACTTGAAGAACGTAAGAAACGAAATCGCGGTGGCCACTCACTTGGATGAATTCGATCCAACTGAATGCCTTGCTCTGCGAACGTCCGCATGGCGATCACCGAGCTAGCCGAATTAGAGTACATCCGACTAACGAAATAATGACACTTAATCGAATAATGAGACAATGAGCACATTTTCGGAATGCATTAAAACATGAGCTCGCATGACTCGCGACGTTTGCCATACTCCGTTCGGCCGTCTGCCATTCTGCTGCGCCACTCGCGCATATGCGGAATGCTTCCTCATTTCATCCGCTGACATGTTCGTCGTCGCACTCCGGCAAATGAAGATGAGTTTGTTGAAAATCATTTGGAAGGCATTATGATTATCTCCATTGTGGATTATTGCCGCAATCAGCATTCATAAAACGGAATGGCCGTTGTTATGCGCGACAAAACATTTCTACAAATTTCGGACGTCTTTCGCATTTTCGTTCGTTCTCTCGTCTTGCATGCATTCATTCAATGAATTGGATTGACCGGAATCAATGGCCACGTCACGGATGATGCGACCGAGAAAAAGAGCTTCGTGGATTTTGACTCTCAAAATGCGCTCATGAATCTCGAGCCGACCGCATTTGTTTTCCATCAATGTGAAGGTGAGTCGATCAATCGACCAGTTGCTCACGCACCGCAACTGATTAAATTTTAAGCAATGTTTGCCTTTCTTCTATTTTTGAAATCAATTTTTATCGCGTGGTTTATTCAGACGATGACAAGTCAATTGAAAAATGTCGATGGCAAACAAACGCAGCGAAAACACTTGACAACGATGACGGTGGCTGCCGGGAGATTTACGTAAGACGCAGGTGATTTGGAAAAGCTCACGGCTGAATGGCGATTAGATGGGTGACATCGGCTGGCGATTAATGTACGTTTTATTGAGATTGATCGGCTGCCGCGAGCCGATTCGTCTTCGCGACCATAAATTTATCGATGATCACATTTAGGAGCTTCGGCTGGTCGCTTGAACGGGATCGACCTGCACTGGCTAGACGGATGTCACGTCTGGAGATATTCAATGGACTCGATAACGACCTACGAAGGCCACACAATTAGCCGGCAGCCGGTAGATGTTCCCCATTGGCCCCGATTTCGGCAATCTTGTATTTTCCAAAAGAAAATCAAAGGAAATCGCCAGATGAATATAGTCATCGCACGCGGCTGGGTTTTTTCGTCAATTAATCATCCGAGCAACGGAGGTAGCCCGGCCCGCACGTTGTAATTATGCGAAACAAATCGTAAAAAAAGCCTGAAATTCAAATGCCATGCCGGCCGTTGCTGAGTCATTCGGCAGCTTTGAGTGGATCGAGCCGGGACGCAGACTTCAAAATACAAAAAACGAGTTTTGTCGAGAAATTCCAATCGGAAGTTTTGCATTTCATTGCTGGGACTTTTGCGTCGCATCGATTGGCCACTGGCCTTGGTGGGTTTGCGGTCGATTCGAGTCGATATGGGCGATTGTGGCGGAAATACAGTTACAGCGGGAGGTGATGTCACCGTGCGGCGAGGATCACGTGGGACTCGTGCGGCTCGAAATGCATGCCAATTCAATTAAAAGCTCATCAATCAATCCGAAACGATGACAAAGGACTGGTGCCTCGTCACGGTGGAACAAAACGTGTGATCGACGTGTAATTATCGCCAGTGATAATGCTCTGTGCGCTGCCAACTGAACCGACCGCCACACTTAATTGTGTGACGACGACCCCGCAGACTTGAGTGTTGCCGTGTTGTGTGGGCAAATCATATCATCATTTGCGCGCAACGTTCCTCGTTTGGACGGAGTCACGTGATGAGATTAACAGCCATTGTCTTCGTCGTCGTCGCCTGCTGTTGTCAATGTTGATATTTTTTTCGATCATAATTTTTTTTTTCATGCGATTTTCGTTCGAAATGGTTTTCGTATTTTTGACGATCTTTCCGATTGGCTGACGCTAAAGGAAGATCTTTTGTGATGGAGCAAAAGGAGAGACTTGGCTTTGTCCAGAAGTCTGTGTTG
Source organism: Lestremia cinerea (assembly GCA_027564135.1). NCBI lineage: Eukaryota > Metazoa > Arthropoda > Insecta > Diptera > Cecidomyiidae > Lestremia > Lestremia cinerea. The sequence continues at coordinate 16,855 of JANSTV010059388.1, read as the reverse complement.
ACTCTCACCACAAATGCATTGCACAGCCCAGATAAGGAGTCGCATTCAAATTGAATGAATTCAAGCAAATATTTGCGCGCGACGAAAACAATGTCGCTTCAACGGTTCAATCACACCGCTGTTATCCAACTATCAGCTGAGAGAAGGCAATAAATCGTCACCAACGACGTGAATGATGTATGATGAGCAAAGCCCAGTTCAGTCGGAGCCGCGAATTAAACTCGAGGAAAACTCATAAATGCTCGGTCTATCTACGGCTAAACCGCAGCAATTGGAACGTTTCCATGCGGTGAATATCATTTTGCAAATTATCAAACGACGACGCCGATGACAAATGGCGTATGTGATAGCGTTTCGATATTTAATTACGGACCGTCGTGCAATCGCGGATCGGCTAACACTCATGTGATCGCCGAGACGTCGATGTTGTCGTCGGAGTAGTCGTCATCAGCAAATGCTTTGTTTCATTTCGTTGTATGTCGTTATTCAACGCTCGACCGTATCGAATTGCATTTCAACATTCCGATGGCATGCCGAATGGCCGCACTCGCGCTTTATTTTAACAGCTTCGCCGAAGGGAAATCATCTCATTTGACAATTTGCTCGTTGGTTATTGCGATGGCTGTGATTAGCATGGGAATGATTGTTTTGGAAACAACAACAAAGTTTCAGCGATTTTGATCTTTCCAGCAGTGACTGAATTGAAGACCGATGCATCCCTTCGAGTGTAAAGTCGAATTCATTTGCGACTGAAAGCTTAGCCAAAGATGCGAAATTGACGAGGACGACGAAGGTGACGACGACGACGACAAAAGACCAAACTGTCGACATCGTTAAATCCAGTTTAGTCAAGTGGCTTAGAATCGGTTATGCATACTAATCGACCATTAGCCGCATGCCACAGCGCGAACGAGCTTCTAAAACAATCGAATCGTTTGAATACCTGTCGCGGTTGCAATGCGATTCACTTTTTTTTCGCCGTTTGATTTTCCCAATTGTTTTTTCGTCGCGTTTTTTTGTTTTGTTTTCGTTTGTTCCGTGGATTGGTTGTTGTCGGCAACAGAAAACCGATTCTTATTCTACACGTCTGTTGGTCGTTATGTAATTTGCCGGCAACAAATGCGACAAGTACACAAACTTGATTTATGTGAGACCAAGGTCATGATCGTTTACGTTGAGCGTGCGGTGATCATCTGTTGGTGTTATGCGAATGTGCCAGTAGGTACCTTGTCAATCTCGATGCTGGAGTCGAAGTCGTTTACATAAAAGTTTTTTGTCACTTTGGCCAGGTCGATTGGCGCTTCAACGGGCAAACGGGTTTCGCTAATGGGCTTTGGTCGATGATGGCGGACGTCTGCTTTTTGTGGGTGGTTTGACGCTTGAGGCCGTCGGAAGAACATCTCTTCCAGCAAGCCACGGTGGGAGACCATCATCCGCCCTTGGGGACCAGTGAATCATTCCTCCACACGTAACACATGCTCCACCCGGAAGTTAGCCCCTTCATTACTCGACCCATCGAATCTCTCACAAACCCACCGATCCGCATCATGTCCATTGTTCAACAATCCTCGATACGATCGACGATTTCGCGAATAAAATACTTGACAGATTGAATGATCTTTAGTCGAAGCGATGCCACTCAAAACAGCACTCGAATCGAATCGCTGTTTTTTTAAAATCATCGCAAGCACGTTCGATAATCTTCCTTGTGAATGAACTCGGTCGTTGTGATCGCACAAACTTACGCCAAAGCCAACAAGCAGTGTTTTGATAGGCGATTTATGTCGACCAACGACCAACACAAAATGATAAGCGAAACTATCGTTCAAAACCGATCCATTTTCGGCCAACGTGATTGCGATTGCAACAACGACAACGACACTCACCAATGTCCTTTGATATCCCAGACCGATTTCCTCCTCGTCGTCGTCAGAGTCTTTGTTGAACATCGTTAGCCGGGTATCCATCGGCTGTACAACGTACTTCTTCGACGGCGGCACCGTCAACGTATCCCTTTCGTTCGACATTGTTTTGGCTGTAGAGTTCACCGCGACCAGCAGAACCAGACGCAAAATCGAATTCCGCACTTATTCACTTCTCGTTCGCTCACCAGCGATCTTCAAATCAAAACACACAATCACAAACCGTTGCCGAAGAAAAAAATCCAATGAGTTATCATCACTGAAAATAGCATCACCGCGAGACGGAATGGTTCATGCCAAATTTGTCGGTTTTTTGACCGTCACATTGCACCCGCACCACAACTTTCGGCTACTGTCAAATGATGCACTTGTCACTGAGCCGACGATGCTTGCTTTCTAAGAAATTGCGACTTATCTTCTGGCAGGATCGCAGCCTCACAAACGACCTGCGCTGATGTTGAAGAGCGAATACCAGACGCGCGATCCGCACCGTTTGCTGTTTGATTCCGCAGTCAAAGTCGTCGTCGTCGTCGTCTTAGAATCGCCTTCGATGTGTTCGCGGTGCTTTCCGCGTGTGAATGTATGCTTGCTGCTGTTGCGATCGCGTCGATGAATTCAAGCAATGCTCTTCATTCACCAGTGGCTCGATGCTGATTCTGTAATCGTCCGGAATCTTATCTTCTTCGGTGGACTATCGCTCATGTTATTTGCAACCGTCGCATGTTATTGGCTTGTTATTGCCTCGTTATTGAGCAAGTCGAGCTCTGTCGCTGATAAGATGCGTGTGCGATTGTGGAAGGGGGGCGACGGCCATGCATGCGTTCCGTTGATGAAAGCGTTTATACCGAGAAATCGCTTGTTTGTTCCGCACAAAGCGTATTCACATTTTCTTGCATCCGAAACGCCGAAAAAACGCTTGCTCGGGAAAAACTCTTCATCATCAATTTTTGATTCGCGACCGAATTCCAGAAAGTTATGGCGAAGAAATGCTTAGTCATGCACACGCCAACGACTGAGCCGCAATGGCATTTTTGTTGATTTCATAATTTTTGCTTTTCATTTGTCAAACAGCACAAATCCAGTTTATTCTCATTTGTGAGGCAAATCCGAGCATGCAACGCGACATACGCGCGCATCAAAAGCGACCTAATTGATTATCGATCGAAATTGATATTGGGAGTGAATGCGTCTGACGCAGCTGACGCAAACACACACACACACACACACACACACACACACACACACACACACACACACACACACACACACACACACACACACACACTGTCCGTTTAGGCGAGCAATCCACTCGATCGACCAACATTTGCTAGAGCGGTCGTCGATGCCATTTTGAGCTCATCGCACCCCCGCCATTCGCAATCACGGTCGATTCCATTTGCAATAAATTTTACCGGTAATTTCAGTGCGGCAATCAGTTTAATGCGGTTTTTATGTTGGAATTTCCTGCATGCGACTGCACGTGACTTGGATGTAGTTAGCTGCAGTGCAGGGTGGATTCAGGAGAATCATCTTGAGGGGGAGAGAGTCATAGGGAAGGGGCAATACTTGTTGGATAACCGCGCGATGTGATGGGGGCAACCGCCGGTTTGCGAAGTATCTTGCTGGTTTCGATCTTCATTCAGCACATCCCGTGAACCCGTCGAAGCTACCTTGAATCCCCGACTGAATGCCGCCCATCCAAATCATTATTCAAATAAAATTAAATATGAATCTGACTGTCATAATCCAATCGAGTTTCACGCCAAGAATAATAACAAAACGACAGCCGCGACAAAAACAACCGAAAAAACAAAAAAGATTCGAATTTTTTTTCGTTTCTTTCGAATGCGATTTGAGCGTACGCGTAAGCAGTCAGTTTTTGTTTTTCGCGTGAAGTCGCGTAAATAACATTTGTTTTTTTCGTTTGGTGTTCGTCCGCGCCACAACAGGTTTGGTTTGCGTTCATTCGATCGATGAATGAAACATTTTCTCAGGCAATGACAAAATGCGAGGGATTGAGGTGGAGGGCGATTGGAATCGGATGAAAGCCTCTTCAACGCTGTTGGATGGAACGCTCTCGTTCTGAGTTTTTTCTTTTGGCTTCTTGACACTTCCTACATCGAAACGTCGCAATGATCGCTGTTTGGATCACAATCGACTTCCAAACATTGGTAGATCTGCGAGGCGGATTGCACTGTGATTATGTCGAAGTTAGCTTGAATTGTTTTAAAACTACAAAAGTTATGCAAAAGCCCACAGTCCTCCATCGAGAACAGGCCATTTCGATCGCAATTAGTGTCGACTTTCCAAAAATATCATCACCGAATGTTGGCCGTCCAAGTTAGCATGAACAATTATCGCAGGCCCGAAAATTGAATTTTGCAAATTGCCCGTTGAATTCTCGGCTTGAGATTCTGGTGATTATTTGAGCAGAAAGTTACGTTCGTCTGATGAGTACTGGACGAGGCTTGTGGGATATTTGGTAACATTGACCCAATGTTTTGTCGAGAAATTAACGCGATCACAGTCTGCGTTTCCTCCCCGGACTGCGATCAACGTCAATACGGCGTGATTTCGCAAACGACGGCTAAATGCTTAAGCAAATGTCGGAATCAGAATTTTGGCTGATCGAAAACACTTTCCAACGTTCTAGTTTGTGTATCGCATTTAAGTAACTGGCCGTCGTTTTGATGACGTCCAAACAACCTTAACGGAATGTCGTCAATAAGCGATCGTTTGTTTTTGAATCGGAACTCATCGAACAAGTCATCCTTTAATGACTTTGGTCATCGCCGAATGCCGGACCGTTTTATCACAATTCCATTTCTGTTTCGTTTCGTTGCTTGCTTCTCTTCGTCGATCAAATATTTGCTGATTTTTGACGAATTAAAAAATTGTAATTCGAAGGTGTTCGGGCAAACAGCTCAGACCATTAATCATCGGTGAAAAGATGTCATTCATGGACGATGATCAATTTGTTAATTGATTCGTTTACCGTTTAGGCCCGGTGCGGCCAATTGATGAATTCGGAAAATCATACAGCGATGTTTCGTCGTCGTCGTCATTAAAATCGAATAATAAACAATTAGCCATTTCGTTAGCAACATTGAGAATGAATCAGTTGTCTGTTTTCGATTGGACACAAACGGCCATTCGGGCGATCATTGAAATGAAAGGAATCGCTGTTTGTCGACGAGAACGAGTCGTTAACGTTTTACGATGGCCGTTGAATGGTGCGAAAAACAATAAAATATCTCATTTGAATATTCGGAGAGGTGCTCCGAATTGTGTTGTCGCAATTGACCTGTGACGAGGTTATTATGCGGCCGGTGGCAGATTGGCTTTTCAAGGAGGTTCAGAAAGGCGGAAGATGATTTGCTTGACCGAAACTTCCATTCAAGCGTTATGAATCCATTTACTACCCGCCGCGATGCTACATAATTGTCCTACCAAGTCCAAAACTCGGTCAAATATTTCTCGCTGACGACGCACTGAATTCTTATCATCGAACGCATTGAGCAATTCAAAACCATCTGTCGCAGACGCAAATAATGGAAAGTTTCCGACAGATCGGGCGTTGCTTTTCACGGCTGGCGATCTATTTTTGGTCAACGATAGAATGGGATGGGAATGAATGAAATCCAAAATACCCGCGCCCAAGTAGCAGTAGCAGCTGTTTGATTTCGTCAGCACCGTGTTGACGTAAACAAATTCGCTTTGGCCTGTCGACCACTTGGCGATAATGCGTGTGTGATTCAACTCGATGGAATCCATTTCGGTGGGACCTTTGATCAGTATCAGGTGAATTTCGTCGAATCGACCGCTTCATAAACAAACTTTGCTTTCGAATTGCATCAGCTCTTTTCCTTTGTTGAAGCAAGCGCTCGTCAACAACAACCGCTGTTATCGCAAAATCACCATTGCGCGGTCCAGCCAGCGCAAACAAACAGCTTCAGCCGCGTTTTTTTCATAATTGAATTATCGACAATCGCTCAACATTGACACTTGATGTTTGTGTCGCAGTCCTCGTCGTCCTCGTTGTGCGACCGTGTCACGAAATTCACACTCTTGTGCGATTGCCACTCGGCCGATGTGCTTTGTTTGTCGCGTGCACGACGTGAATAGCCATTGACTGAAATTTGACAAATAACTGACCGATCGAAGGCCCGACGAACTTCCGAAATCACAACGAACGAGTCGAGATTAAAGTCGAACTGTCGGCGACAAATGGATTGAGGTTGTCTCATTCGGTTTGGATGCATTTTGATAAGCGAGAGATAGTGGTCAGGGTGACTGACTGGCGCCTCTGAAGGCGATTTGGTGTCAAATTTCGAAGGTTTGAATTCTTTTTGCTCCTTTCTTTTTTTTTTGGAAGGGTTGATTTCAAAGGGCTGGTGATGGAATGACTCGATTCCAACAATTATTTAACACTAAATTGAATTTGGAGAAAAAGGAGTGCTGCGAGTTGGATTGTGTCTGCGATTTGGTGTGTGGTTGATTATCGTTGCTGTTTTTTCATTCAAAAAAATGACAGTTGAGGCACGAATCTTATCAAAGGCACGAACCAGTTTTTCTCCTTGGCATCCGCCACCAACTTCACGCCAATCTCTCTCAAAAACCGACTTGTCATTGTTTCATCCATCGACTCATACCGTTCGATTGTTTTGTTCCAAACACACGAAAAAGTGCAAAAGTTTTCAGTTCAACGCGAAAGTACATCCAAAAATTTCGATCGAAAAATGGCTGAGCAAATCAAGAACACCTGCGGCGAACGTTTGAACCACCCACTGAAGCTGTCTGAGGAGAAACACCATGCCAAACAAATGGAAAACGACTTGAAAATGCTGCGTCGCTACGAGGGACCAGCCGCTCCAATGAGAATCATGATGGAGATGAAAGCCTGCTCGAAAATGGGCCGCTTGCCGTTCCTGTCTTCAAGCAATGCATCCATGGATGTGATCACTGGCCGCGATGAAATGATTGATTTCACCGATTTCCTCGGCACCGAAGAGTTCTCCGAGCGTCTCTACCAGCCGCACGCAGTCGTCGAGAAGAAGCTGAATCTTTTGTAAATCGGCCCTTGGGCCCCTAACTGATTAATTTTGCTGCGATCCTCTTTGGAAAATAAATGTTTTTTTGGGAAAGATGAAGCGAATTGCATTTTGTTTTTTCTGGAATCAATTGGAGTTTTAGGTTAGGTGACCTGTCAATCTCGAAAATCTCGTCGATGGAACTGTCAAACTACGTAAACACATTTTTTTTTTGAGTCACAATTTTCATTGAATTCCGCGGAAAACAAAAACATTCTCCGAAAAATTGCACATTCCTGTTAGTGAGGCCCATCGAAACGATGGGAAATGACCAGTCGCGTCTGAAGGGGTTGATTATCGACAAGAAGGCGAGCGAAGTGACTGATTTTTGGTCACTGTTCTCCGGCGAATTGTCCAACGATGAGCATCCAACATTGATTTCGATTTTTCAAGGCGAGCCCGTGGTGAATGGGCAACTGTGGGCGAATCGGAGCCCATTGGAACGAGCCATCAAAAACTTGATGATTTATCGTCATCCGTCAATATTGCGATTCATCACCGCATGGGAACGCGGCTCAGTGCGGTATTTAGCGACGGAACGATGTCGCCCACTGTCGATGGTGGTTTCCGGTCAAAGTGAAATTCAAGTGTGCTTGGGTCTGCGAAGCATTTTGTGCAGTTTGATCTTCCTCACCGAAAAAGCGCAGTGTCGGCATCTGAATGTCTGTTCGTCAGCTGTTTACACCGTGGCGAACGGTGGATGGAGATTAGCCGGTTTTGAACATTTGTGGCCAAACAAGGAAGTAAACACCACCTTATTGGAACGTTCGCAATCACATCGCTATAAGAATGCCGTCGACACCAGCGAAACGAAACGAGGTGACTCAACTGTCGGCATCGAACAATACGCCTTTGGTGTTCTTTGTGAAGACATCCTAAAACACGTCAAATCATCAACTGAACAGTCGCCGAATGTTGAAGAATTCCGAAGATATTGCAGCGAGCACCTGCGACACTCAACCGCTGAGATGCGACCCAATCTCTCCGCCGTGCTGCTTCATCCGTACTTCAACCACGAGTTCGTGCTGATTCATTCGTTTCTCACGGAATTGCCGCTGAAATCTCAAGCCGAGCGACAAACATTCTTTTCGGGCTTAGTGGAGCGGCTGCGTGCCTTCGATGAGGAATGCGTGGCCGTGCAGTTGACCGACTTGATCCTCTCCCGAATGGTTGTGATCGATGAGACGGCCAAGAATTGTGTGATACCGTTCGTGCTGAAGCCTCGAACAGAGTTCAACGCCCTACCCCTCTTCACTTCGGCAATATTCACGAAATACATCACACCCAAGTTGCAGCAACTGTTTCTCGTTCGAGACGCCCAGATTCGATTGATTTTGCTGGAGTATTTCTCCGAATTCATGCACCACTTCGCCTCACGAGACATCCTAACCGAGCAGATTTTGCCGCAGTTGCTGCTCGGCATCAAAGACACCAACGACCAATTGGTGGCTTCCACATTGCGGTGTCTGGCCGATTTGGTGCCTTTGCTTGGTTCGGCCGTGGTCATCGGACGAAATCGAGGACGACTTTTTTCCGATGGACGACCAAATGGCCTTGGCGGCGAAGTCACTTCAGCCTCGCCCACTTCACATTGGATGAACGTACCGCGGTCCATCACGCCCGTTATGAACGCAACCGGAGAGGCAGAGCACACAGATTTCCTGTCAAGCAGCCCCGTTCCGGATACTGTAGATATTAGCGATAGTTATGGATCGGTCAACAATCAGAATTTGCTGCCCGTCCGATTGTCGCCAGATGGTGGAGAAGATGTGCAAACGGCCAGCGAACAATTAGACTTCGAAGAGGAAGAGGTGTGGAGTGACTGGGAGACCGAAGGAAATGCGGTGAATGAGACGCGACCGCTTGCTGAGACAGCGGAAGAAGTGCTAGTGAATGATTCCAAACCAACCATTCCAACGACGACAACGACGGTGACAACAGCAGCGGCAAACCGTCCAGGGGAAAGTTTCATCAAAGACATCAAAGAGTTGGATATTAAACTGACGAAGGCGCCAATTGTGGATGAAATCGATGATTTCTTCAAGGAGATGGAACCGGTCATCGCCAAGACGAATGTGCTGCTGATTGGCGACAGTGAGGATGGATACGCCAATGCGTCGGCCAAGCCGACCACCGACGTGCAGGTGGACAAGAGCCGCTTTGAAATTAAATTGAGTGAATGTGATGCAGATGAGGATGGTGCTTGGGGCCATGAATCCGGCGGATGGGATGTCGATGACGAGGAATGAACGTCGAAGGTTGTCTCCCTCTTCCCCTTGTTTTTTTTAGTATATTCCGTTCTGTAAAAAGTGATTTGTTCGTTTCGTTCCGTTTTGTTGGACGAGAACGAAAGAGAAATAAAAGAATTTGGGAAATTTACTCAAAGGCGTTTGATTTGATTCCGGAACCGCTTGCGATGTGTGGATGTCGAACGGAGCTGATGCGATGCGGTAATTTTCGAACGTTTGGCGACGCAAAAAGGTGTTTTCCACTTGTGCAGGTGTGCAAAGGTGTCTTAGTTGGGTAACACACATGTTTTGCTCGCCGCAGGAAGGGAGCATTGCTTGCGGTTTTGCCGAGAGAAAAACGATCGATTTCAAAGGTCATCCAAGAAAATCCGTGGTCGGAATTAAAAGAATTGCTGACGAGAGGAGATGGCTATGACTATCAAGCTCTAAGACACCATTCTCGCTTCATTCTCCGAAATTTCGCAACCAAAGCTCTCAATGAAGCTCAGTTCAAGCGATTAACCAACACCCAAAACTGTCGATACGAAGACAATCATTCTTCTTCGAGTCAAACGATCTATGCCGCTACACAGCGAGCTGAACAGTTGTCTGGGCTTGTGCGAACGAAGAAGTAGATACAATTTTGCTGCCTTTCCGTCCCGGATCGTTTTTGGTTGCCAAATATAGTGCGCATTTCCCCGAGATGTCTTTCGCTCATCTGCTGGTGTTGATCCTGATTTGCAGCATCAAAATTTGTATGTTTTGGCCGCAGTTTGCTGAGAATCCCTGAGATTTTTCGACGACGTTTTGTTTCGAAAACGTTTTCAACTTGGCATTTTCGTGTCGTTTGTTTAGACATTTGTCAAGATGATGATCAAAGCAATTGCATTCAATTGTGAACCAACGATTCATATTGAATTGCTTTGTAGAAGGGAACGACTGATTTGCAAGTTCAAATTCTCAAGATCGAACGGTTTTTTTACTGCGACACTTCAAGACTTTTGTTTATTGATTTCGACGTTCCGAATAAATTACTAACGTGAATCTTATTGGATATCATCGTATTTGTCTTTTGCCCTTTAATTCGGAGAATCAATTCGAGGTGAGTGATCAAGTGCTGATTTGCACGAGGCTCCGTTCGGCGACTCGATCTAAAAATAGTGAAGCTGAAGAGAGGAAAAGATAAAGAGAAGTAGCGCAAGAGTCAGTCAGTTAAGTGAGTGAGACTGAGCCTACTGAGCCGACTGATGTGAGTCGGAACACAAGCCTTGCTGATCTTGATGGGCGGATGATCACTATCGACTCGTCGGTAATCGATCGCTACCACTTGGAAGCACTGTTTCAAAAACTCGACACCGTTTTTCTTTACAAATCATTGAATTTATTTCCATCACTCTGACCACCGCTTACATTCCATTCACAATAAAATACAATTGTACACTCCTCAATGGATTGCTCGTTCGATTTGTGAGTCAGCAATACGTTTCCAGCTATAATTCTAGTTCAATATAAATAATAATCCGTCGATCATAACGTTCGACGATCAATTTTTAAGTTACAATAATATTTCCTTCAAGTTCATTTCAAATATATTAATCATTCTGTTGGATTGCTCGATCCACCAATGGGCGGACCATCGCAATCGCACTTAAATGTCTAAATCTCGAATCAAGCATTTTTCAAATGCTTTTGCTTTTCGTTTTGTGTAAATTTCTCCAAAAAAAAGAAAAGAAAAAAGGTATTAAACGCATACAATTGTAGTTTCGATTTCATTCAATTGCCAGCTCTGTTCCGCTGTGTGTCTGAGTGTTAGTGTGAGTGTGTGTAATTAAAGATCATTTCACACTTCGCATTTGGCGAATTTCACTCCACGATTTCCCAAAGCGCAATTAAACAAATTCATTGGCGTTACTCATTGTGACCTAATTGGGTTCCGTTTGATTTGAACAAAATCCCCCGGCGATAATTTTCGCTCAAAAATGGTTGTCTTTTTTCAATTTCGTTGCGAGCACTCTGATTCGATGGAAAAGTTGTTCGAGTTGCCTCAAAGTGTTTTGAAGCCAACAGTGCTTGCCGCAATTTGTACATAAATTCAATAAATTAGTTAATAATACCCTTCGTCTTCTGCTTCAATCATCTCTCCATCGGAGATGCTGCAATCGAATTGTAACCTCTGATTCACTTCAGTTTCGAATCCCAAACGAATCATGGCCGTTTTGCGACGAACAAAAATCTCCTCAAAAATGCCTCAAATTTGTAAATGTTTCGTAAATTGCTTGGATTTCACACCCCCAAAAGAAGCAAACTGTGCCAAAAAATGCAACACAAATAAGTCATGCTTGTCGATAATCACTACGTGCCTACAATTTTATGATAATTTAACCTTCATTGTTCGAATTGTTTTCATTTTGATTCCTCATGATTTGCGGACGCTAATTTGATTTAAGTAAGAAACTTTTAGCATTTCTTTTGTTATCGCTAATGTTGATTATAAACTGATTCAAATTTTTTTTCCAATATCTCTGATTTGGGAGGTGCTCCGCGTGACAAAAGTGAATGAGGTCGATGGCCATGGATTTTACAATTTAACTCAGCAAACTATCAAAGGATCTCAGTGAACTCCTGAAAGCGGCAGACCCTCATCCCTCCCCTGCACTCCCTCCCAATTTCCCTTATTCGTTAATTTGGTTATTCTAATTGAATGATATGAACGGAATTCGTTCGCATGAATGACTCTTCCTTCCCGGAAAGCCCATCCAAAAAAAAAGCTCCAACGAAATCCTAGCCCAGTGGCTAAAGCTACCACAAACAAGCGCATGCCAATTAAAAAATCAAATGCTTGTAAATTGCAATCAAAAAATGTTGTTAGTCAAGAAAATATCACCGGCTTGCATGCATTTCATTACAAAGAATGATCGGCGATTTGGCCCGCTGTCAGCATCCGACTGGGATTCAAATCGAGGCGAAACAGAGAAAAGTTTAAAAAAAAAAAAACGAAAATGAAAATTTGTGAAATTTTAACGCTAAAATGCTAAACGATTTTGTGAACTAATTGTAAGTAATACAAAATGGTAAAATCGAAATGCGATCGGTGTGTCTTGACGATGAGACCAAGACAATTCCGATGGCGACGCGTGAAATCACAATTATGCCTTGCGACCAATCCGAATGGATACACTCCATTCCAGTCGGCCAGTCGTTCGATGACGTTCACAATTCCGATGGAGAACAAAAATTTACTAAAAAAAAATATGTTCGGATGCGAGGCTCCTCACATCGAAGGGGCAGGAGGGTTGATGGAGTTACGTTGTTCAACTGCTCGCTTGGTGTTCTTCGGTATCGGTGGTGCCCCACGAGGGCAGTTCGAAGTCCTGGTCCAAATTAGTCCAGTAGTGATCTAAGATGTCTTCGCTGGAAAATCGCAAATCGGGGTCCAATTGCAGCATGTTTGCGATGAGATCGCGCACCCCCTGGCCGATATCGCTCCAGTAGGGATCGGGGAATTCATAGACGCCCGAAAGAATGGCATCGAACAGTGGCTCCTGTTCGTTATCCGGTGACACGAATGGCGGGAAGCCGCACAACAAAATATACAAAATGATGCCCGAGGCCCAAACATCGATCTGGAAGAGTGAACGGTCTTAGTAAAGTCCTCTGAAAGATGATTCTTTGCTAGAACCGAACATACCTTTAAACCATAACCGGTTTCCATCAGAATCTCTGGCGCGACATATGTGGGTGTTCCGCAGACTGCCGTCAGCGGTTCGTCAACCTCGCAGGCTAATCCAAAATCGGCCAATTTCAATTCTCGCACTTGTCCGTTGGCGTCCATTTCGACAAGCAGATTCTCCGGTTTGATATCACGATGGACGATGCTCATGGAATGCAAATAGGCCATGGCCGACGCCAAGTGTCGGATCATGGTGCGAGCCTGTGACTCTGGGAATCGTGTGACGCGAGTTATCGCATCGAATAGATCGCCACCTGAAGAACGAGAGAAAAGTAATTTAAATCAACTCCCAAAGTGACGCAGACAAGACGAGACGACCCAACTCACCGCTGACATACTCCAACACAAGGAACATGTTGTTTGTCGTGTCGACGTCCATAATCAACTGCATGATGTGCGGATGGTTGAGTTTCTTCATCACTCGCACCTCAGCGTCGATGTAGTGCTCCTTGCCCTTGCACTTGGACTTGTCGATGACTTTCAGTGCGTAATCCTGTCCGTCATCGCGACCGATCACTTTCAGAACGAAAGCGAAATTTCCATCGCCAATAACAGCGCCCAAATGGTATTTGTCCTGGACAATCTCCGGCAAGCCCATCGACGTGAGCAACGCTCGATCGCTGTCGTCTTCGGCATCATCGCAAGGGAAGGTGGTGTTGTGTAAATTAACCGAATTCTTGATTGGCATCTGTGGTTTTGGGCCATTGCGTGTGCTTCCCGCACTCTTCCGCGTCTGCTGCACGCCTTTCAGTTCATCCGCTTCTAATTTGAAGTCGTCTTGAGACATGCGCTCATTGCCGTACGCGAAGAAAACGTTGTCTTCTTGGAAGAAATCGGCTAGCGTTAATACTGGCTGGCCGGCCATCGTGAACACCTTGCGCACGCAGCCAGTGTCCAATTTTACGCATTGCGTGATCGCTTGCAGAATATGCTCATAGCTCGGACTGTTTCGCTTGTTTAGCAACAGACGATGGATGCGGCGCGGCTTGGTGCCGTTACGAATTAATGTGACGATTCGCGGATGAACGATGCTCTCTCGAGCATTCGTTCGGGAATATCCATTGGTTGAATTGGTCGTCGAACCACTTCCGTTCGTGCCGTTTGAGGTCGAACTGCCATTTTTCAGGGGCGACGATGGTCGAATCACTTTGGACAGACGATTCGACGCTTTCGTTGTGCCCGGTTGGCTCAACGGCTGGGATGAGTACTCGATCTTCTTGAAATTCTCATTGTTGCACAAGCACACATAGTTTTGGCCGTCCTCGAACTCGTCCAGGTTGGAAATCTGCAAGAGCAAGAGGTGAAAAAGTTTGCCCGGCCACGTTGTGTCACATTGAACCTACCTTTTTCCCGGTCACAGAGTAAATATTCCGCACAGCCCCCGAAACTCGATCTTCCAATAGTCTCGTCAAAGCCTCCGCTAAACTCTCGAACGATCTGAAATTGCAACGAGCAATCCTCCGTCAAATACCATTCATCAACTTGTTGTGAATTTTCAGAAGCGCATTTTGGCGCTTCGATCGAATTGTTGGCATAAAATCTGGCCAAATTGCGGGCCAATGGGATTTAATTGGCATCAGCGATAAGCCCGGCATTGTAACCGCCGATGGTTTATCGCGGCATTTATGGCAAACTGATATGCCCGCATTCGGTCTTATCGCCGCCAATTCGCCTCGATAAACGCCAAATTGCCCACTAAAAATTCACCATTTGCTCCAGCCGAACCAACGGCTAACGTCATCGACATTTGAATGAAAATGTATTTTTAATGTGCACTGCAAGAGGTGCCGACAAGCCCCGATGACGTGCGTGCCCCATCAAAGAGTCATACCTGTAGCGTTCATTCGAGACGGGTATCACAATGCCCGCGTAGAAGCGGTCGCCATTCCGATAGAATCGCACCCGTTTCGCCTTTCGCGTGGGCGTCCGACTGCTGGATATCCTCTTCTTCACCACATTATTCAGCGTTTTGCTCAACACCTGCGTGCCGACATCTCCATTGTTGCCATTCTCGTGCACCCGCTCGCCACTTCCGCTCAGATTGCTGCTGCCGTTCAGGTCCAAATCGGCGATCTCCTTTTCCAATTCCGACGTCGAACTGGTCGGACTTATACTTCGACTGAGTATGGTTTGTGTGTGACTCGCAACCTCCATTCTGAAAGCAAACGAGCAAAGCATTTCGTTAATTGACTTGTCGTATGTACTTATGTGCCGTTGATCAGCCGAATAATTTCTGAATAGAATACATGGTAAACAATGCGTTTTTGTTCGAAACACGAATTCGTGAACCAGCATTTTCGGCTCTTTATCACCCAATCGGTGTGACGCCGACTGAATAAACAGCGCAGTTTGGTGCCGACGACGGTGATATGTTTGGAACATTTATGCAAACAGACAGACGGTCGTGTGATGCTTTCGCATTTTGTGAATGATTTGATTTTTTTTGTCAAAGTGACTTTGTCGAGCCCGGCAAAAATTTATCGATTTCTTTTTTGGTTCTTTCCACAAATTTCTTTGTTATTCCCCCTAACTTCTTCTCCACGTTTCCACCGTGCCCAAACTTCTCGAAATATTCATCCGGTTGGGACAAAACTCGCAAAGCCACAGAAATTTCGTTAATTAGTCGAAAACGGCAACTTCCGAACACCTGTCAAACGCAAGCACCGCATCAATAAATCGATTGAGACCAAACAAATCAATTTGTCACTCGAACAATCCGACAAACCGTCGATCCGTCCACAATCACACAAAAACACACATGAACGATTTCCGTAAGTCATTTCTTCCTCGGAAAACCATTCACCCAAATGTGCCATTAGGCTGCGCCGTCATCAAAGCATTCTATTTTCGGTGGCCAAATGACGAAACATTCCGTCGTTCGGCAATCGCACACCGAAAATGAGTAAAATCGAAGCATTGAAAAAAAAATACAGAAAAAAAAAAAATGAAAAAATCGGCAGACACACGCATCACAATAACACGCCATCGCATTAATCACCCGAACGATGTTGACACACGGATGGGCGCCAGCCGGCCAATGAACATTGGCTAATCTCTCACTAAAATTAATTAAATTCTCCACCGAAATGATTTCACGGTAATTCGATCGACGGTTGACCCAACAAGCATCTGCTTAACGAAACAAAAACAATTCGATTCCTAATTGCCGATTGGCACTCAGCATCGCGCACCGCCGATTTCAATTGAATTCCACAAATCGACGGAAAACTTTCATCGGTCGTCGATTGCACACACAATCCGTGCAACTTTTACTCGTTGCCGATGCACACAGCACAAGCATCAATTTCACAGCGGCGAAAACATTGCCGATTCGAAGAAAGTCCATTGTTTTTCCGATCAGCAGTTCGCTGTCGGATGTTTTTCGTTCGATGGCATTCGACTGGAGGCCAATGTCAAGAGCGATTTGGAAATGCAATTGCGGCCATCGTGCATGCAATTCACCGTTAATTCGATTTTTCATTATTCTCGTTGCTTATGCGTTATCACCGCCTCGTCGAAACGGATGGTAGGTGATTGTCGTCATCACGCACACCATCAACGGGTGTCGACAGTAACTGACGATTTCCGATTTCCAAATGAAATCGAAACGAAACAAACATCAAAGTCAAGATCAAGACATCCGGTGCGAAGACATTGACTCGGCGAGGATCCAAATATGTGGTCGACTCACCCAAAAAACGCGACCCAATCTACAGCTGAGAGCCTCGCCAGCGACCACGTCAAAATCGATGAGACATAAATCTGAATGTGTGCGTCTGTGTGTGTGTGTGCGCTTCTCTGTGAAATGTCTTACATTTGCGAGGCGATAGCTCTTGGCGTAACTGTAAATGCGATGTGATGCGATTGCGAATAGAAAACTCAATG
>JANSTV010059366.1:0-12282 GCA_027564135.1 Lestremia cinerea | reverse complement strand
AAAAATATATGGAATTGTGTGAGCTTTTCGCAAAGGGGCATTGTGCAGGAGATTTGAAGGTTTTGAAAGATCAATTGGTGAAGGAGGAGTCAGCTGCATCCAAGGCAGGTAGTACTGCAACCCCACAGAAAGTAAATGCGATAGCTGTATCTGCAAAGGAAGGTGGAATCACGACAGTTGCCCATGATAAGGTAGGCAAATCAACTGCAGTTCCTCATAAAGATGGGAAGGCATCTGCTGGCTTACATAATGGAGTTAAAGCACCTGCAGCCCAACGTAAAGGGGGAGCTAGGCCAGGAGCAAAGCAAGTGACAAAGAAAGGAGGGCTCCAAAGCAGAGTAGTGAAACTCAAACCAATACTACGAGGTCATCCTGAATCAAAAGCCAGAGGAAAACCAAAACCCCAGACCAAGGCTACCGTTAAGAGCAGAAATAAAAGTTTGACAGCAGGAACGGGAAAAGGAATGGCAAAACTAGCAAAATCAGCTGCAAAAGCAGAAAATGAATGGGAGGAACTTAAGGACGATGAAAGCCATGGACAACACGGTGGAGATAGTGAATCTGATGAATGGGAAGAAGAAGAAGACACTGATGATCACCATGATGTAACTCCGACGGGAAGACATAATGACAATAACAAATCAATGCATGAAAAATCTAAAGGTCTCAGTAAAGCAATGATGGCAGGTCTGTCGCAAAACGGAAGTGCACCAGATGTGGAAGAAGATTCAATTGACGAAGATCCTGACCATCAACCCGGAGTTGGGTCAACAACTAAGGCCAACACTGCAGATGAAGTCGATCTCAATGATCTCATGGGAAGTGATAGCGAAGAAGATCCGGATGAAATCGATAGTGCTAGCAGAGCGACTGCTCCGACTTCCGGAAAGAAACAAAGTAAAAAAAATGAAAGTAAAGGTCAGAAGCCATCTCCAGAAGAGATAAAAGCGATGCGCAAAGGGAAGAAGCCAAAGGAACCTCAGGCGGATGTGGATTTGAGTGAAGGAAATCTTTTCGGTGATGATGGTGACGCCGATCAACATGACGCTGGAACAACATCAACATCATCCTTATTTGAAGGCGAGCAGGCATCTGAAGAGCAAAAGGCGAAAGGAAAGGGAGCAAATAAGAAATCTCCTTTGGGAGCAGAGCTGGATGAGAGCGAGAGCCTTCCTCAAAATGGTAACTTGAACGTTAATGATTTGAGTGGACCTACACTGCCGCCGAGTGGTAACAAAGATCAGGAAGCATCTGGAACTGAACGAAAAACTAAAGGAAAGGGTAAAGGCAAAAAGAAAGGAAAGAATTTGACTGATGGAGAAAAGACAGAGGCCTCGGATAAAACTGCCAGAAATATGTAAAACTAATCCGCTCTTTGAGAAATTTATAATTTTCTTAAAATTGTTTCTATTTTCATGCATCAGATTGTCCAACGAATGGACAAATCATGCCATTCAACTGCAAATGTTGTGCACTGATTACAAATCCGCTGACAATTTGGGTGAAAAGGGCATCGAGTAAGAGGCCAATGCATGTGTATGATTGGAAACCACAGCTAATATCGCCTAATTTCAGCCTCAAGGCCGACATGGTTGGCGCTCTGACTGTTCTGCAAGAGCTGACGGCATATATCGACCCGAAACTGAGGCCAGAAGAAATGTCCAAAAAGCTTCAAATCCTTTACAATCTGGAAAACATAGTAGCTGAAAGCCTTGGTCCAATCTCCAGTCAAAATTTGGCTCTGAAGTACAGAACTAAACGCAGTGAGGGTAATCAATTTATACTCGTGGACCCTTATTCGAGCGAGAAAGGTGTACGAAAGCGTGCCGATGAAGTCGCAATGCCTGATCCGTGAGTGTTTGATCCGTTCTATTAAATCAGGACCAAAACCAAAGTTTCACTTGTAGCGTCGCGGAGAATGGAAAGCTGAATAAAAAGTTCAGAGCTGAAATATGTGATGCGTGCGTGTTCTGAAGGAACAGGTTGTTCAGGCAGTCAATAACTAATTGTTTTTTTGGCCTTGTAGGATGACAAAGCATTTGACCGCTAAGTCGAATGAGTTGAAAATGATGTTGCTGAAAATAACGTAGGATTCAAAGCTCTGTTCTTCATACGAGAACAAATAGCGAATTTATTTTGTCATTCATTCATTTTATTAGTCCTGGACCAAAAGAGAGGAACGAAACTGCCCTTGCCCAAACCTTGATGTCAACTGCACGGAGATTCTATAACCTCGCAGACAATTTTGCGACACATGACGGCAGAGAGAAATTGGAGCAAATCGATGAAAGTTTATTAGATTCCACAAGCCATCTCCACAAACTGAAAAACTCTGGTAAAAATCGTCATAATAATGATGATGATAAGTACGGAAACCCTGCAGAATCCTTAAAGCATGCTAGTGCTACAAGTGTTGCAAGCAAGTACGGTGCAGGAACTATTGGAAGTGGTCCTGATGCTGCAACCACTGGTAGTGTTTCCGTTCCTGGAGTTGCTGGGATTGATAAAAAATTACCGAGTGATGAAAGTGATGAAAGTGATGAAACCCCCGTTGGCGGCAAGACAGCCCCAGAGGTAATGAAGAAAAGCGTTGGCAACCAGAATTATCATAAAGTGCAGCAAGGGGTTCAACAAGACGACGAGGAAGAAGAAGAAGACGAAGAAGGTGAACAGGCAGAAGATTTCTCAGGTGTCGAAGGTCACCAGAGCGACTCCGGAAGAGCTGATCATAATGCGGGGCATCATGCTCACAATAAGCACGGCATTGCGGATAACGAAAGAAATGAGACCGGCGATGAGAGCGCAGAAGATGAAGAAGAAGAAGAAGAAGTAGAAGGCGATGAAGAAGACGAAGAGTTCGGAGGTGAGGGTGAGGGTGAGGATGCGGATGAGGATGAGGATGACGGAGAAAAAAGCTTCATATATGAAGTGTGAGTTCTCTTCAAAGCCTTCAATAACCCCAAATATTACATCGTTTATTCATCATTTCGACAGATTGTTCAACAAAGCTCTGTCGTATCTTGCCGAATTCCGTAAGACCATCGAAGCAAAAGACTTGAAGCTGACCGAAAAGTATAGAAATTTGCCTCGAATCACATAATGACACCAATTAAAGATCGATTCTTTCAACCCACAGAGAGATGATTGAAGTAAATGCCAATTTGAGCGTTCTTCAATCACATGTTAAAATTGCTGCAAAAGCTTTCAAACAAGCTGGTGCTGGAGCTAATTCGGATCATCTCTCTGGACTTATTGGCCAACTGCACAATGTGGAGAACAGAGTGGCTGAATTGATTCCAGTGGGAAAGCTCGAAAGCATGGGACAGACATTCATCACGGAGCATAATCCCAAAGGGCATAATTTCAAATTATTGGACAAGCCAATCGAGCCGATGAAGGGTAGGCCCATTCAGAAGATCCCCGAAGTAAAACCGTAAGGAAAATATCGATTTGGATTCGCAATTCGGTTCTCATTTGATCGTTTTGTTTTCCAGCTTTCACATCAAGGATGAGGTTGACATGGACGTCGAATGTTGGCTTGCAGAAACGTAAGATCAGAATTCAACACATCAATACGTTATATGTACTTTTTATAACCTTATCGATGCAGGATGAAGAGCTTCGCTGAAGATGCCGTTTTCGAAGACGAAATGGTTGAAATGTAAGATTTTTTTGAGGTGAAATCGTTAAGGCAACGAAATCATTGTTTTCATAATTGCAGCAATGATAGAACGAAAAGTGCTGCTCAACAGAAAATTGTATCCCAAGTCGTCAAAGCAACTGCTTTCTACAAAGTCTATGACAATTTGAAGAGAGTTTGTTCAGTCAAAAAGAATACCGAGCTCGTTTCAACATTGAACGAAATTTCAAAGCTAGCAACCCAGCATGGAAAGTTCAAGAACGCAGATATCGTGCAGAAATGTGCCAGATGGATTGAAGGAGAAGAGAATATGTTCGCGGGCATCTTCAGACTTGTTGAATTGGAAATGATAAGACCATAAATTCAACAATGACAATCTACTGAAACTCGCTCTGTTAATGCCAGACAGACAGAATTGAATAAACCAATTGTATTAATCTCCGCAAGAATTTCCTCTCTTTATTTATTTTGGGCTCAGAGCGTGCGCTTCTTATGTCTTAATTTCTCAACTCACGTGATCCGCTTGCACTTCCCAATTCGAAAGGCTTAGGTGCGGAATTCACCTTATTTGCTCGGACTCGAAGCGAAATATTGCTTGTGGCACCGCCTCACATTCTATTTTGTCAAAAAAGCTGCATGTGTTAGCAACGTGAATAATTCATTCGTGGAATTATCAGCACATGCGTCAGAATAGTCTGTATATAGAATATGAATACCCATGGCGTGTTGTTGAAATATTTGAGAAAGAAAAATGTTCATGGGCCTTGGCATAACTTGTCGATGGAATATTTCTTTTGTTGAATATCGTTATGAAGAAATTTTAGGATTCTTTCAATATTCGCCACGTTCCCGTTCTAATCGAATAAATAGCCTGGAACAGTCTCTGCACCTTCACTTTCTCTAAACAACTTTCATTGTGAACAACAAAATAATACGATGAGATTGCTATTCGTGTTGCTACTCTGTTTGACGATCAGTGCCTGTTTGGCAGGAAAACGAAAGCACCAGCCAGAACCTGAAGATGATGAAGATGTGCGCGAGCCAAGTTCTGGGGAATTAGAACCGACGGCTGAAGAGCGGGCAGTTGAAGCAGAAGAAGGCGACGAAGAAGAAGCGCCTAAACCTAAGCCTGTGAAGAAGAAGAAGGAATCGAAACACAAGAAAAATAACGAGAAAAAACATTCCAAGGATTCCAAGGATGCTAAGGATGCCAAGGTCGATGGCGATGCTCCAGCAGCAAGCGCTCCTCTGAACAATGATCAGATGAACTTGTATGAAAGTCAAGTATTATCTTCTCGTTCAATAAAAATAATCTCCAACTTCTCCGAAAATATAGTTTGGTTTCCGAATGGGAACAATATGCGAATACAGTTGAGGAAAAGCTCAAAAGTTTCGATGGGAATACCGCAGACCTTAAGTAATATTCAGGTACGGAAAGGCCTACAATTTTCTATAATTTTTATAATCATTCAGCGCAAAGACTGAGATTGCTGCTTCACTGTCTGTTTTGCAAGAATTCACCCGCGAGGCTTCCCAGAGATTCAGCAAGAAAAAATTGAAGTATTACGAGTGGAATGAACGATTCGGAAAGCTCATCAATTTGGAGAACAGAGTGGCTGCCATTGTCCAGCATCTGGAATTGTTCGGATTGCGTTTCATCACCCAAAATGACAAAAAGGATTTCACATACAAACTAGTCAACGGATTTTTGCCGGAAAACTTGGAACGAAAGGATGTCGAAGTCGAATTTTCGCCAGTTTCGTGAGTCATCGTTTTAAGTTTTGTAGGTTTCGGATTTTGTCTATGGGTTTTTTGCAGCGCCTCTGAAGTAAACTTCGCCAAGGTGGATGGTATCGTTTTGGAAATGAATAAAAAGTAACAACTGTCGGTGAAATTCAGTGCCAATCGTGACGATTTCCTTCCGATTTCAGAATGCAAGCCGCCTTTGATAGGACCATTGCTGAACTGGATCAAGCGCTGGCCCATGAACAGTAAGCGAAAAATCGGCGCAGAGTTACAGCCTACAAGATCGTCTAATGGAATATTTATTTCTTTAGTCCCGGAAAGAAAGAAGCTCAGGCCGAAAAGGCTGCGGAAAAAGCAAAGGAAGGAGAGAAATCCGACAAAGACGCTGAGAAGAAACCGGACGACCAGACCGCAACTGCTTCCACTGAAGGACCGAAGGTACAAGCTCCAAAGGCCGACGATAGCTCGACTGCTGATGCTAGTGATACTCCAAAGGCTGACAGTGCTGCGAAGTCTGATGCTATAGATGGGAGCGTTGACGGAGCCGCCAAAAAAGAGAAACAAGAGGAGAAACACGAAAAGAGCGAAAAGAAAGGAGAACACTCTCACCAAGATGAAGTCATTTCCGTTATGTCACTTTTCCAAATTGCTCGCGGATTCCACTCCTCGGTCATCAGATTGAACTTGAATCCCAAGGGAGATGCACAGACCAAAGCAAACTATGAGAAGCTCGAAGCGAGAGAATCAAAAATATATAAGTTTCTCGCCACTGCTGCGGTCAACAAAGCAGAAAACGACTCTGTTCAAATGTAAGGCTTCGTGAATATAGAATCGCCGATTGATTCATTAACGATCTTTGTTCTTCCCAAAGCATATTCAACAAAGCGAAATGGTTCTGCGACAGTCTGAAGGCCAGCGTTACTGATGCAAAACCAAGCACTGAAGACAAGTAAGCGAATGCCTTGATTGGCGATGATCCGAGCGAATTTATAATCATTTATCTTCAATGTTCAGATTGAAATACGAAATGTTGGCCAATTTGGGGGTACTCCAAGTTCAAGTTCATCTCTTAAGCGAAAAAGTCGCCAACAAGGCTGAATACGAGAAGCTCTTTAAAGAATTCCTTTCTGAAGTCTACGAGGTTGAGAACTTGATTGCCAAATACGTCGGTCGGAAAACCTTTATCAAATGTGACGGTTCGTTCATAACTACTGTTGAAAAGAATAAAGAAGAAGTAACTCTCATCGCGGAGCCACTCACGCCACGACTTAAGGGTAAAGAGAGAGAGAAAGTGAGAGTTGTTGAAGTCAAACCGTAAGTGTTCCTTGGGCGAGATCGCTCAATCGAGCTCGGAATCTAATTGCTTACAAAATATCCACAGATTTGAACTGAAACAAACTCATGCGTTGGTTGAATGCTGGTTTGCTCAAAAGTAATTGAAAAGTTTTTGGAAACGAATGAAATCATTAGTCTCATTTTCGACGTTTAGAATGAACGATCATTTCGAACAGGAGGTTGCAGCAGTTCTAGCCGAAACGCAAGGGTAAGTTTTTCTCATTAACAAAGGCAATGCCCTGAAATTAATTCCATTTCGAAAATAAACAGCACAAAAAATCTGAGCGACAATGCGAAGCGTCGATTGATTGCTCAGATCTTGAGGGCGACGGCATCCTACAAATTGTCTGATGACCAAAAGAAGTTCAGCTGCCTCAATACCTCTCAAGTTAACATCAGGGCACAACTGAAGCAGATTTTGGAATTTGTTCAGAGTCCAAAACGTGAAATTCCCGGCAAGACTATCGCTGTGAATTGCATCAACTGGATTTTGAAAAGAGAAACGTATATCTCTGGTAGTCTGTTCTCTTACAAGAACATTGCAGCAGAATTGAGCTAGAGCAATAACTATCTTCCTTCTCGTAATTCACTTCAAAATGAATTCCTCAAGAAAAATTGTAACAAACTGAATAAATTGTTTTCAATTCAACCACCACCACAGACAGTGTTTTTTTCGCCTCGCTCCCAGCTGAGTAAACAATACTCAGCTTCCATGTGATGTTGCTTCCTCGGAAACATTTCAATGCCAATTGCACTACGTCGCCAGAAACTCATTTTCATTATGTTTCTCGCATTCCTTTTGACGCATATTCCGTTATTGACATCCAAGACCTTACACGCTCATCATGAGCTCAGCTAGTATTTCTTTCATTATCATTCGGCTGAGCGAAAAACTCGCAAATTAGTAGTCGGTTGTGATGTGAAAAGTTTGCACAGGTGTGTATTTTACGCAACATTAGTTTCCACGGATATCATCTTCGATTGTTTTTTCCGATCATTCCATTCCGTTGACGCGTTTGTCGTGAAAGGGTGTCAAATATTTTCTAGTTAAATTCCAAAGTGAAATTGGAGGGTGAAATGAGTGTCGTTTGGCGTATTTTAATTTTTCTGTTCGTGGTTTGTGTTTGGTGGAGAGAAGTGAAAGCAGTTGGCGAGCTTGAAAACGACGATCAAGTGAGAATGTATGTTGAGATGAGCTCATTGCCTTGATTGAAACGATCTCACTATTTTCATTTCGTTCCGGAATGTTTTTCGCGACGCAGCCTGATGAATAAATGGGTGGATTTTTTTGATGATCTGAAAAGAACCATCAAAACGCTTGACGAAGCGCAGGGCAGGTCCAGCACAACGTAATGCAATGCAAAATCTGCATTTGATTGATTTGGTTGAAATTCATTTTGGAGTTTCTTTGAAGGTTGGCAGTGAAAATGGTGGCTCAATTAAATGCCTTTCAATGGTTTGCAAGGTATACTTTGAGGAAAGTTGATGAATCAAAAACAACAGCTTACGCGTTCTTTACAATGAACGATCGTATTGGCAAACTCTACGAATTGGAAAATCTAATAGAGAAGAGGCTCAAAGGCAAAGGTGACCATTATCGATTTGTATTCGTGACAAAGGTGACCGACGGGAAAGAATTCTCCATCAGCGAACCATACGCTCCAGGTCTCACAGCAAGAGCGGATGTCCAGGTCGATGTGGAGGTAAAACGGTAAGCAGATGTGTACCATCTGTCGAAATGGTTGAATTGAAAACAGAACATTACTTTTAGTGTCGACGTTCAAGCCAAAATAAATGAAGAAATGAGAAATGAAATCTCTTATGAGTAAGTGCAGAGTGCAAAACCGACCAGCAATACCAATTAACGAAGAACCTTTGAATTCCAGATTTAATGCGGGTTTGCTCGTGTTCAGTGACCAATTAAAAACTCATCTCGATGGAAATGATGGGCACACAGTAGTGAAAAACGTAGAGGAGCTATCCGCAACGGGCTCTCAAAAAGTAGTGTATATCTCAGAGGAAGAAAAACCGATGGATGAAATTCTGGTAGCAACTCTGATGAGAACTGCCCAACAATTTTTCAAGTTATCGAATGCCGCTCATGGTAAAGCCCACTACGAATCGGCAATAAAAATTCGATATTTAGAACATGAGGTTCGGGAAAAGGGATTGAAAATCGAAGAATCAGTAACAACCTTATTTTGCACATTTGTTCCGGTCGGTCACCAAAGCGAAACCTTTGAAAGGTTTGAAATTGCGCGTATTTAATTTTCTATCGAACTAAAAGATTTTGCAATCCATTCAAAATAGACTAATCAATAAAGCAATCATAATGATCGATTTGCTCACAAAACGTTTGAACAAAGAATGGTCTCGTAAGAATTCGCATCAAATGTAATCTGTTCAAAGTGAAATTCATTCGAAAGCAGTGATTGATTTATTGCGGTTTCAGAGACCACATGCAAATGGTAGCTAATCTGGCCATACTGCAAATCGAGATAAGGGCTGCATACGATTCAATTCACGATGATTTTGGTCTATTGCTAGACCTCACAATGGAATACAGCGAAACACTGGACGATATCTATTCGGAACTGAATGACCTTGAGATGCGAGTTCGATTTTATGTTGGGCGAAAAGGTTTCCGAATCTACGGTGGAAAATACATAACGAAGCTTGTGAAGGATGCATCAACTAGAGGAGAAAGATTGCAGTTGATCGAGGAAACGATACCGGATGAGAGATACGACAAGGAGCAATTAGAAGTTCATAAACCCGCAAAGTACCGCACCCGTTCGATTTTAATACTCAGAGAGACTCAATCTGAAATGTACCCATAGATACAAGAACAGGGACCCAAGTAAAAATTTGGAATGCACTCTTGGATTTAGGTACGAACATGAGCAATTTACTATGGACGTCACAGACTATTGACGAGCTCTCCACAGATTGAGAACCGTTTTCGAATCCGAAGTCGATGTACTCTTGGACCTTTTGCAAAGACCGTGAGAATTGATGATTTATACTTCCGTACACATTTCGACTTTGTTCTCTTCTTTCAGCGATATCGGATACTACAATGGGACAAGTCTAAAAATTGTGTCCAAAATCTTGCTATGTGCCGCCATCTTTGAAAAATATCTTTACCAAAGGGACAACGGCTGCCCGATCCCTCGAACACCCCGTTTTCTGGATAAACTGAAGGAAGGCTATACGTTGCTACGCACGTTGTCCATCAAACATCATTATGTTGCGAATGTTTCTTTTCATTACATGATCAGTGGGGAAAAGAGGAGCCCCAAGCCTTATAATTTGCCAGATGGTCATGTACATCTGACGCATGATGTCTTATTCGATTTTGCATTCATCGATCCTGAAATGAACAGGCGTTAACGATCCAATGGCCGCTTTCACCACGTTTCTTGCAATCTAAATTTGTGTTGTGTACAATCGCCAATAAATTCCCCAAGAAAATATTTCGTCTTACAAAAAAAAAAAGAATTGAAATATAGAAGCGACCTCCGAATGCAATAATCCCCTAGATAAATCTCAAAAATTGATTTGATTTATTCCTTGCACGAGATTAAACACCGAAATTGTCCGGTGCATTTCAATCATATCCGCTTTCTGATTTGATTTGATTTTGGATAGCCGTAAGCTCGAAAATACAGCACCAGACATAAATCCTATAAATTCCCAGTTCGGAGAAACCATTTTTCGATACGATATTTTCCAATGACTGATGTATGATTTATTGAGCGAATGGAATGGGGAACACAAGTCCTCTTATGGTTGTCCGGTGACCGATGATGCCACTGGTCGCTGTCAACACAACTTGGAAATGTCCGATAAGATTTGTTCGCAGCATAATACATTGTATTGTGATTGGTTTGACCTACATTGAATCAACAACAATACAATATTCCATTTCCAAGAAAAACGAAAGGAAACCGAATAAGGCAGAAGTAAATAAATAAATCTTGGTAAATCATTTCTTTGCGATCGACCAAAAATGATGAATGACGAAATTTTGCAAATCTACACAGATTTCACGGTTTCAAAGAACACATTTCATTGAACATTTGTCATGATATCTCTGCATTTTCGCTCCGATGAAATTGAAACGGGGCTGGGCTAAATAAAAGAACGAACTTGATGACTTGAACAGGAGCTTGATGATAATATCAGATTTTATGTGGAGAGGCATGTCCCAGCGGTTATCGCAGATTGAATGCTACGTTTCTATCTGGGCGAGCCCTTCCACGAATCTAACGGAGACGTCTATAGAGGTGGGTGCCTCTTAATTAAAGGTCTCGTAATTTGCGTATTGGTCCTGCTCGAACATTGTTGTGATTACAATGAAGCGATAATAATTTTAAATGTCACTGGACGCATGCGAATGACATCCATTATGCATCAGTCTATCGTATCCACATTGAATATATGCCCAAAGTGGTTCAATGTTGAATAGTCGGACACTAATGACTGTTATTATTTGCGAGTATTTATCGTCAATGAAAATCCAGGCTTCACATATCATCATTTGTCATTCGCTTGTAATTTGCGACAAAATCAAGAAAAAGAAAACGAAATAATTTCGCAAAAGTTATGGCGTACAATATCCATATATTTACCATTCCCTTCATATTTTCTCTTCTT
The DNA here is from genome assembly GCA_027564135.1 of Lestremia cinerea. Lineage (NCBI taxonomy): Eukaryota > Metazoa > Arthropoda > Insecta > Diptera > Cecidomyiidae > Lestremia > Lestremia cinerea. Next base: position 902 of record JANSTV010059366.1, on the reverse strand, counting down.
CTCTATTTCATCATTTCGTCGACACAGTAACGGAGTATTTGTGGAGGGCAAAAAAAAAAGCTTTTATCTGACGAAGTAGAAATTCCATGAAATGTTCTATTTGCGCATTGAAAGACTCGAGCGATGATCATGAATAATTGATGTGACGTTAAAATGCATCAGTTGTGGTGCTTGAATATTTGATTGGAGTGTGACGTGCAAACCGAGCTTTCCCACGAGAGTTCGATAGGACACGGACCTGAGGCAAATAATCATGTAAATCATGTAAATATCGAATCGATAATGAGCTTTTGGAGCGAATCAAACTGTGCCATTAGGATTCGTGAGTACATAGGCGGAGTAGTCAAAATAAAGAGACCCATTCAGTGGAAGAACGTTGACATGAAAGGCAGCAGCCATTGATCAACATCAGGTGCTCATTGGCTCAAGCCCATGCCAGTCTCTTTATTTGCATGTCAAATTAGATAAATGTCAGAATTCTTCACGCTGTTCGTCAATGTCAAGAATTATCACAAACATTAAAAGAAACGAAGGGAAAAAGAAGAAATCGAAAATAAACTTTGAATCACCTCGCCATTCGGCTTTCATACCATTTTCGATCATCAAGGCAGCACCGAGAACCGACGTGTGATATTGTGTGAACATTTTTCTGAAGAATGCATGAATCAATGTGCCGCGCTCTCAACATCGAGAATATTTCAAAAAATATCGATCACACCTTTTGAAATACTTCCATTTTCGATAAGATACACCAAACCATTCACAGAGATAACGCTGGTGAATTGAATGAATTGAAGAAAACTCTAAGTGAGTGCCATACTGTTTGATAGACTGGATGAATGTATATTATATTGAGGCAGATTGATTTTTATGTAATTCAAGTCGACTTGTATGCTTTCATC
>JANSTV010059355.1:0-12283 GCA_027564135.1 Lestremia cinerea | reverse complement strand
GGTCATTTGATTTTCTTCGTAATTCGATATTTTGCTCAGGGAGTTCGGTGTGGGGACGAGCAATTGTGCCATCCCTCACCGATCGATTATGCCATGCGATTGCATAATTCGAAAAGGACATTCCCCACTGTAAAATTCGCATTCAAGAAGATTAAATATTTAGTTGATTTTTCCTCTCCGCAAAAGGGAGAGAATTATAACTCTTGTTCTGCCTGCGAATAGTGGTGGAGTTTCACAACCCTACCACTCACACACACTCGTTTCGTCTATCCATCCATCCATAGAAAGTAGCGTACACACTAAGACACATACAAACATACAAGCTCTCGTATACATAAGCAAGCTCGCTCGCTTGCTAGCTCGCTCACTCCGTCGAGAGCAAAGTGGATATGATTTCCGAGGTAAGTAAGAGACAGGCTCACGAATGGATAGAGTTCGCTCATGGGAAATGTTGGAAAATGAGAAAAATCAATTTTCCTCCAAGTCACACAAACCGAATGTTGAAAGGACAGCAACGAAAAGAAGAGGAAGAAGAAGAAGAAGAAGAGAAAAACTAAAAGAGAAAATGCCATGGAAGAAGAAAGTGTTCTCGTCTGAAAGACATTCTATTTGCGATGGGGTTTCTCAAATTTCCGAGAGGAAATGCTCAGCGATGGAAAGATTGCTGTCGTCGCCATGCCCATTGCGATGGAATGTGTAAAATCGAAGGAATTTTCTCTGAATTTTCGTTTCATCGTCAGTGCCATTTGGGGGTGTCGGAGAGAATTTTCATTTCTCTCCAAAAATGTGTGATTGTTCTGAAGCGAAATGTCGAGATTCAATATTTCGGACCTCGATTTGAATGCGACCGAAAAAAAACGACAAAAAAAGTGACGAAGAGAAACTAAATTCTTTGACCAAAGTGGGGCCTACTCCATATTGACTTCCCTGCTCGCATACATACTCCACCAACACAAGCAAACACACACACACACACACCCGCGTTGGCCGCATTTTGCTCCCTGACACACAGAACTTGGTACTCGAATACGAAGAAGCCAAATCAGTATTGATTTTTCGGCATTTTTCCTTCTCTTTACGTAACACTAACCGAAGCACATATTATGTTCCATTGGAGAGCTCTCTTCGGAGCTATGTGTTTTCGGTGTGGAAAATTCAAGTGGTGGAATTTTCCATCGGGTTTCGTTGCTGCTATGGAATTCTCTTTTCGTATCGGTTTTGGTCGGTTCCATTCGGTTTGAATCGGTTACGATTCGCTTCCGTTCAATACGAATTGACCATAGTTCCATTTCGAAGGAAATTCCATTTTCGCTATTTTGTTTGGAATTTGAAGCTGTTTATTTTTCTTCTCTTTTCTTTTCTTTCTCACCATTTTCCGTCGAGGCAAACGCCGTTCAATTCTCGTTTTCACATCAATTCAAAACAGTTTACGTTATGTAACCGGTTTTATCCAGTCGAAAGCGAAACGATTTATCCGCCTGGCAGATGGCAGATGATGAGCCAAGTTTTGCTCCTGCGAAAAGTTTTCTTTTCTTCTTCGCTCTTCGAATCAATAGATTCGACTGTCGAAATGCCTAAAAATGAAAATGCTTTTATAAATTATCCTAATTATCGTCGATTGTTCAAAGTTTATTTCCATTTTTATGGCCTTTTGGGATTCCACCATCATTTTGCGCCGATCAATTTCATCAGCAAGTCTATTATACTTCACTTGGGTTCGGTCTTATCTGCTCTCTGTCATTCGTCGAATGTATTTGCTGCCCAGAAATGGCATCAGTACTGGGGAAAAATTATGCGGTTTTTCTTCTCCGGCGGAAGAACATCAAGCGAAATGATCGCGGTATGGAAAGAAAATCGACGATGAAAAGGAACGAAAATGACAGCGTTAGAGGAGGAGGGAAGATGTGAGCGAGCGAATTGTGAAATGATATGAAATTTCGTGTGGTTGAATAATGCGAAAATATGGGTTAGCTCCCTTTGGGTCATCCGGCACGTTCATGTGGAACCGCACCGTTGGTGATAGTGTAGCGGTTGCCTCTGCCACGGCGAGCATGGCACAGAGCGAAACACTTGACTTCCAAACCGAATATATTATAATATATCTCAAAATTCAACTGTGTCCTCCATTCCAACGGTGTGGGCCAATCGCTGTTTGTCGAGGGGCGGCAAAGTGACGTTTCACATTTTTTTTCCGCTGAAAAGTCATAAAAATGAATAAAGGAAACGAATGTCCTTTCATTTTCATTTCACATAGTATCGCAACGCACACACAGCCTCCGCATCATACGCGCTCTTTTTCGGTTGCTTTTGGTAAAAATTGATTTTTATACTTCCGGTGACATAAGAAATGAAAATAAGGGCATGTCACAATCTGACTACGACATTTTATTAGTCAAACATTATCATTTGCAATTAACCATTGAAAACCGAATCGAAAGCTGTGAATCCAATCAACAACGATGCATCATTACCAAATGCACGGAATAGTTTGAGTGAGTTATTCTTTGCTGGTCGAATCTCATCCACAGCTGACGAGAAATAACCAGATTCCAGTTCGTAATTGAATCGAATGGGCCAAGTTGAAGAGCTTTGAACCGGAAATTTGACACAGTCGACGCAAAGTTGAACCGACCAATTGGGAATCGAAAGTAATTAGTTGGGCTGCTCAGAGTGGGCATTGCTCACTCGTTCGCCGAACTCGATTCTCTCGCCCTCTTCCGGTTTTCACCTCATTCCACACTCAGTTTTTCGCCGTACTCGATTTCGTCAATCGAAAAGACCCCTTCAACTGCGACTGACCGCTTTTCGAAAACGAATCAATTTCGACATTTCGAAACCGTTGTCACAAATCTTTTCCATTAAATTCCCGATTAATTATTAAATCGAATTGACCAGAGAGAGTGAAAAAATAGATCTGTGCCGATGTATATCTCGCATCAGAGAATGATTTATTCAATGATTTGCCGGAACAGAGAATCATGAATCGAGCCCGGCCGAAATGGTCGTTTGTCATTCTGACAGATTCATATTGATTCCATTCTGTGGACATAACTTCATTGATACTTTGCCACCGAGAACCAGATTGAACTGCATCCACTTGAGGCAGTTATGGCATTTGTCTGTCTTTGACCTCCGTCAAGTGTAGACCTGCACGATCTGTGTCGTCCGCAGATCCACTTGTCACAAACGAATATTGAAACAGCCGAATCCAAATGGATCTGCTGAATGACGAAAAAACCAGCGGTCCGGTGATTGTCTGCCTGCCGGACAATGATCGCACACAAATCGCTTCTCCTCCATCAAAACGAAACGTTGACAATGAATCGAAATGGGTGTTGCCACTGACAATGAAACGATCGTCTATGCAGATTTCGCATTGAAAATTTTGTTATTGCTTCTGTTTTTTTTTTTGCCGAAAACGAATCAAATTAAATCCACTGAATGGAAATCGATCGATTACATAATCCATTCGTTTGTTGTTCTCGCAAAAAGGAACGATATTACATTCGGTATCCGCTGGACAACAAATGAAGATGTGGATTTGCGATTAATCAAAGTACACACCGACACAACGCACGCACACACTCTGACCAAACTGAAGAATCGTTTGATCAACCGAAAAATAATAGAGAAATAATGATGAAACTGTGATTCGTCCGGAACCCACAACACCGTCACCGTACCAACGGTTGACAACGCTTTGACCGTTCACCGTTCCACCAAATCCGATGATATTCATGTATTGATTGATCCACAACAAGAAAAACATAAATAAAAATGATGGAAAATAGAAAATGAGAAAGATGCTGAGGCGGAAAACGAAATTCAAGTGCTTTCGATGAGAATTTCTCGTCTCAATCGTTTTTGATTTTGTTATTGTTTGGTTGCCGCGAAGCCGCTTCGTTTGTTTTGACAAAACATTTTACGGTCTTTGGTTATGTGTTTGTTTAGCCCGTTATCCCGTTATGTTTACTCGAAAGATCGTAGTCTAAGAGAGATTCTTTCAAGAAAACTCGAACTAATCGATTTCTGTTCTGTATTTTCCCGTTTCCGTGAATAGTACGTCTGTTAGTCACGCACAATTTCAGTGAGAGCGAGAGAGAGAGAGAGAGTGTGAGAGAGAGAGTGTGAGAGAAGCAAGGAGATACATTTTCCGTGGCAGATATCAGCAACGGGTTCGACAAGCGGATAGCATTAAGCCGATTTCCCCCCGAATAAACCGTTACATTCAGATCAACAGGACATTCAGATGTAATTTTTCTTCTCAACTAAATTCAATTCCCACTAGTTTTCTCTCCTAAATGTTCTAGTTTAGCTTGAATGGTATTCGTTCATGATTTTGTTTGTGTCCGTCGTGTTTTGTTCCTCTTGTTTTTCATTGCGCTTGATTCAAACGCTCAACCATTGTTTAGTTGTGTTTCGTTTTCCATCAAAACATTTTCTTTTACGCTCCATAATTTTCCCCATAATTTTGCATGGTCTTGAGTCCTAATCATCATCATCATCGTGACGTCAATCGCGATATTCACAGTGCGACATCGCAAGCATGAGGATGAGGCGAGTCGTTGAAAGGATGATAAATCTCCCCAAAGACAGCCAGTGGTGGTGTTAATTGTCGCCATTCTGTCTCCGACCGGCACAATAGAAGCGAATAGAACGAAACGGAGACCATCTCAACCTACCCGCCCATAATTCATCCTAAATAATTCACAACTGAATAATGATGCAATGCTGTTGACAAATTATGCCTATTTTTATCGCATCCTCGCATTCAGGCTTGCCGTTCCTTTGTCAAACAATTGACTGGCATCGAAATGGCTGCCATTTTGGAAAGACCGCTACCCCACCCGCACACAGCACCCGGCAAAAAAGAAAACTCGTCCGCAAACAATCGAATGACAAAAAGTTGATAGAAAAAAGCGCTCAATCAATTATCCGATGACATTTTCTCGTTGACATTTCGCTAGCTTGGCTTTCGATGATCCCCTTCGCAATCGGTCAATCGAGTGTCCGGGAAAGGTTCGACAACAACAAGACACCGTCCTGCAACGCCGTCCTCATCCCATATAAATTTCCATACGAGAAGACACGCATAAGCCGTTCATTAACCTACCATTCATGAATCTGAATGCGTGTCCACGTTCACGCGACCGGCTGAGTGTTTCTAACCGCGAGCCATTTCGCTAGCAATTTGCCAAACGCACGCCTGACGGCTGTTCCGATGACGTCATCAACAGTCTCAAGTTTATCATCTGCGATATTTTTAGGCGACCACAATTTTGCATCACCCAAAAATAACAGTTGATTCGTGTGTACCGTTATATTTTCAGTTTATTCTGTTTGGCGTGCGTCAATCGCATACGTACGGATGCAGGTTGTCCCAAAATTTATCGATTTTTCTCGTCGAAATGTCACAAGGACTGAATTATGTTTGAAACATACACGCACAGTTGCGCTTTCTACGACTTCAACGTTGTGGTCGTCGTCGTCATCGTCGGTTGGAGGAATCGCTAATTCAATTGTCTTCAATCTGTTTGGCATTCACTGGTGCAGCGTGTGGAAATGGCTCTCTACTGTGTGTGTGTGTGTGTGTGTGCAGCGAGAATGCCTTTGACCTGAATTTTAACAACGCATCACAATTTATTGAAATCAATCAAGTGAATGGCATTCGAATTTCAATGCGCGCCACCGTGCTATCGTCATCGAGTGCAGTTGAAAGCGTTCTTTTGTCGGGGCTAATCTTATCGCTTCAACCGAAAATGGCCATATCAATGAGCGATAACTGTCATTGTGTTTGGTCGGCCCTGATTTTCGTCTTTTTTAATCGCCGATTGACGTCCAATAAATGTCAGCGGTGGCGTTCCATTCATCAATTCACTCGCACAGTGCCGATTTACACCGATCGACCACTCGACTATTCGACCGCCATTCATTCGAATTTGCAAAATGGAACTGTAACCATTCCGCTAGGCCACCGCAATCCAATTTAAGACGAAGCGCCAATAAAATATGTCACACATTGATTGAAATTCAATTGAATGGAATTGATTGGAGTTTGATTTTGCCAGTTTTTTTTTCGCAAACGGAATTCAGCATCCGCGTTTAATGTGATTTCATCGTTTTTTCCTCCGTTTTTTTTTTTTTTGTGATGCATGCTTAATCAAATACTGGCCGAGCGTTACCAGCAAGGCCTGTCTTCTACAATTTTGATTTTTTTTAACGAACTGACCAGTCCGTAACGCCATATGTCAAAACAGCGTTGTCCATTGTTTTTGCCATCAGATTATCATATTTAGGTCATTTATTGCCATCAGCGATCCACATCGATTTTGCACGTATCGATGATGAAGTGCAGCGGACATGTTAATAACGGAACAGTGATCTGATTGGCCCAAATGTCAAGAGTGGTTCATTATTAGATTCGATTATTTTTGAATGCTTCGTAATTTGGTCTATTTTTAACAGCATCGAAGAGCAATATTTAGATTAATCATACACATGTGCCGTGGTGGTCTAAGTGATCGTCTGATTCACACAGATCTGAAGCACGACCAAGTATTACGTATCCGATTGGGATACGTATTAAAGTCCCCGCAAACAGCCAAGAGCGCTTTGAAGACGATCCACTGTTACGTAACACGCCACCCAGTTGAGACAGTCCAATTGATAATTCGCCTCGCTGCAAATTCACGAAAAAGAAGAAGAAAACAAACCAGCTCGAATGGCTGGGCGACGAAAAACTTTCCAACGAAAAAAAAAATACCCGGATCGATGGTGTAATTTGTTTCGTTTTGCAACGACGATGAAAAAGAGAAGAGAAAAAAAAACCAGATCAAACCAGAAAATGCAATTTCAACCCCGAACCCCAACCCGCGCGGATGTTTTCGGCATGAAGCCAATAATTCTGGTTGTGGCGAATATCGCCCTATCTGTGCTCTCGTTCTCTGTCGCTCGCAAGCGAGCCGCTATGGTGGATCGTTGCCAATCACTCAACCAATCGCTCTGTCGCATACCCTCGGCGACAATGGATTTTTCCCTAACAAGCGCGACTCTTGAACGGCGCATGCCCCAAAATATTCAATACACATGAGAACAATCTGCACACACACATTGCCGCCACGGCTATATACTCGCCTCGATGGTGAATGTATTCGAAGACGAAGAGGGTGCAAGGGAGAAGGATATGATGAGTCCGCAAATGCTTCCTTTTTCAAGTTGCTCTTCTCGCTTCGTTTTGTCGCGATGCGAGCGAGAAGGGGCAACGAAGACGCCGATACAGAATTGGTAATCAGTGTTTTTCGTGCCATTCCTTCAATCTCTCCGGGTTTTCTGTCTCTGTCTCTCGTTATTTTCCGGTCGGTGAGTTTGTCTCGCTCATTTTTGCTTGGCGTTTTTATTTCTTCTTCTTCTTGTTTTTCGCTTTTAATTAAATAAAAGGAAAGGCACTCATCGATCTTTCAACCACCATTGGAATACATATGTCTGTATGGCGCCATACCCTGTTTCGATGTTTGTGTATTGTGAATTCCGTGATGCGTACACATGCAAAGGGCGACAATGTGTGTGTGTGTGTTGGTGTGCTGCTCTGTAGCGAACGGCAAAACCGATCCGAACTGGCCCGAACCAAACTGAACTGGATGATGTAATGTGATTTTGCCATTTTCCTCTGGTGATGACAGTGCGTGTGCATGTGAGGATATTCCATCTCCTCGTTGAATGAAGGTTGCTATGCCCAGCGGCTGCATAAAAATCGCCAATAAACACGTTGATGGTGTGCTAAGAACCCACTAATACCATTTCATTTCGACCTATGTATTCCATTCATCGGAATGGAGAGGAGAAGAAGAAGAAATAAGTTTGCCCAAGAGCAGCTCCAATCCTGTTCTCAATTCATCGAAAACCCCGGTCCACACTTGGCTCGCCGACAATCGAATTTGTATTCCTATTTGATTGGTTTCGCCTTTTTTCGCCGTTTTTCCTTCTTCTTCTTCTTCATCCGTTTTATCAGAAAAATTTCGAAAAAAAAAACTGATGAATGTTCATTCTCTGGCGGACATACCAATACATGCTATGCTGACTGGGGCTGCTGGCACTTTCCAATACGAATTCAACGTCGTTGTGATGCGCACGCTTGAATTTTCCCAACGCGAAATGTGATGAATATTTCCTACATTGTCAGCATTGACAGCATTTCGAGCATTGATTATCAGCTGAAAATCCCGAATCATCTTGATTGAAATTCTTTCGGTTACTCTTTCAGTTGGATTCCAATTGGAATTCCACAATTCGTTTTCCAGTCACATTCCAACCAACATTTCACAATTCACCAATTGAATGAGCAAAAACCCAAACCACCAAATTTTCCAATCAGATTCTCATTACATTCAAGCCGGATAGCGTCAAAAGGAAAGACTATAAATGTCAAGTCCTAAAAATAATGCTCGATAGAGCGCTTTTGGGGAGAGTTGACCTTGCGAAACAAACCTGAAGAGAGTGATTTCAATTATTCTTTCGTGACGTTTCATTGTTTCACCGGTCGATTATTTTAAGGACAGAATAATCGACCACACACACTCCCACACATGGATGTACAGACACATACCCAAACTCACACACTAAAGCCATTTCTTTGACGTGGCTCTTCCTCAACGCGTTGGCGTGTGCCAAAGCCAATTAATGGAAATGACATCGAATTGATCAATGCGACGAAGTTGTGTCGAGAGTTCGACGGGAATGGCCCCAATCGAGCTTAGCGACAGCTCAAAACCATTAACAAACATAACCAACATCCTAACCCGAGAACAGCGCTTTAGAATCGATGGATACCGCAGTTGTGACTTGGTCGCGAATTGATTTCTCATCTCGCAGCAAACCCGCCGAAGAGTAGCTATTTCGAAGTCCTCGTCGCCTGTCTTACGTTTTAATAGTTGTTGCATTGAATGCCATAGTTTTCCGTTGATGTTATTTGTTGTTTTTTTTATGATTGAAATTTGTTGTGCATTTGATATTTTGCATTGAATTTTTGTTATACATTTTGCCATCCCTTTCATCCTCCCACATCCCCCAAAACCCAATCAAACTTCCCGCATCCCCTCTCATTCCCTCATTACGTTCCACCTTTTATATTTCATGTGAGAAAAGCAAGAATTTATGTTTATTTTTCGCTTCGTTTTTTTTTTTTGATTTTTTGTTTTTTTGATGGTTCTTAAAAAATTAATCAAAATTAGCATGGAAGGACGGACTCGTACCGGGTCGCCACTGTCACCACAGTGCCCGACGATAATATTACGGCCGATGGCATGTACAAGGTAAGGTCTTATCATTTCGTTTCGTTTTTCATCCGTTTTTTTTTTCGTCCATTTTTTTTTTTTTTTGCGGCGATTTCCTCGCCCGAATCATCATTGTTCGTCAGCCAATTTGATTGATTCAATGCATTCCGGATCGATAATGCCCGGGCAATTCGCCGCAAACTCACTCAATTTCGAATGCGTCGTTTTGCATTGGAAATGCATTCGAGTGAAAGGCGTTCATCAAGCGGAGCTGTGTAAATTTCAAAATCTGGAGTAATCCGGATCTGAACGGTGTCAGTTTGTCGTGATTTACACAATGATTATTTTCGCTTTGTCGACGAATAAATCGCATTCCAACGCGAAATGCAATGTGCCGCAATGTGCCCACGAGCGCATGTCTTGAAGGCCTTTTCCATCGGTCGAAAAGCATTCATTTCCCGAGTTTTTTCTTTCTTTCGTTTTTCAACCAATTTGACGGGAGAATTTATGGCATTAATTCGCCTCCTTTTCATTCGTTTTCTTTCCTCGAGTTTTCTTTTATTTGCCACCGTTCAACTCATTCCAGCAATAAGCATTGAATGTCAGCATGTTAGACTATTGTTTGAGTCGAAAATTGTGTTTCAATTCATTTCGCATTCATTTGCTTATCGTTCGATTGAATGATTTGAATCCATCAGACCATGCATCGATCCATCCAACCATCCATCAATTCATTGATTTGATAATTGATAAAAGAAAAGAAGAAACAAAATCAAATTGAATTTTGTGAATGATTCGAAATCGCTGATTTAGCCCCACATTCAAAATGTCAATGCTGAATGGGGCTGAGCAGCGTCAACCGAATCATGAGACGTGAGTCGCGCATCAACGATGCATTGGATGGTATGATATTCAAAACGATTTGAACAACCATATTTCAAGGTAAATTCAGTATTATGGTCGTTTGTTTAGCTAGCGTTGTACGTTTTTTTCTCTCTCTCTAAATTAGCCCCGAGTAGTGTCCACACGAAATGAGACAATTTATTTGATTCATTTCGAGCAACAAAAAAAAAAAAAAACAACAAAAACAAATCCAACACGACAAACAACACGGAGGAAATAGACCCCCCCATTGGTGCCTGTGAGGCCAATGCTGGTGATTCTGTTTGCTGCTGCCGCCGCTGACACCCGCTGCTGTTGCAATCAATTGTCCGCAATGTTTTTCCAACACGAATTTGCGTATAATATTCTCTGATCTGATAGCTACTGATTGTTTTTATTGTCATTCGTGTTATTCGTGTGTTATTATCTGAATGCGAGTGTCCACCACACATGCATACCACTCGGCCACCGGCGGGCGAGCGGTACAATCAACGGTTGCATCATCGTGTGCGATAAACAATCATCGCATCAACGAAATCATTCATAATTTCATTCGTTTCATTGAGATGGTGTCGTTTCGGTGAATATGTAAGCCCGTCGAAAAGGACTGACATGATTTCAATTCAACCGGTCCGGGTCCAAGTCGAATCTCGTCGTCGTTTTAATCGACCGAAAATCAACTTCAGAATATCATTCGACAGAATATTCGGAGCATTCGGGTCGAATTGTACTGTCTTGACGAAAACAACCGAAGAACCATTTCACGAAAGTAGAATTATTCCGAAAATAATTTTCATTAAAGAAGAGAAAAAATAACTGACCTTGCTTTGGCAAGCCAGCGAAAGTGCGTCAACGGTTTTCATTTGACCAAACATCAAGAAACGAAAATAAACATTTCATCGGCAATAGTTTTTGCATTCGTTTGCTTTCAACGGTGGATCGAGTAAGAGGAGAGGCATTCAAATTGGAGTATCGAGCCCACTCGGCTTCGACTGAAAAGAGAGATTCCAATTCATTCAATTTGAAATCCGACTGGTGATTAGCCTCCGTTCCTCCAACCGACTGGTTTCGGTGATTCTGCGTACACTGTTCTCGTAGCTCCTCCTGCCGTCGAACCTATCACATTGAGCAATGATCCGAGCAAAAACCGAAGAAACAAAAAAAATCAATTTCTTCTAAAAACACTCATTGTCGGTGTGTCGTCATCGTTTTTTCAATGCAACTGTCAGTGTTGAAGCCAAAACGAAACGATTCGGTTAGTGTCCGTCGTGTTTTGCGACCGTAAACAACCGTCGCAACATTGATTCTGTCAAATAACTGCGGCCATTAAAACGCAACGAGATAATACACGACGAATATTCGCGATTCACAGTGTGACAAACAGTGCTGCGCTGATCGGTAATTATACGCTTCCCATTCGGGCATTTCGGGACGTGTTTTTTGGGATTGATTGAATCAGAAGGGTGTTCAGTGGTGGTGGTCCTCCGCCGCACAAGTGTTTCGACATCAAACTAATCAGAAATTCTCTTCAATTCCTTCTCTTCCTCTATCGAATAGTCGAGACGCAAAATGGCCAAGCAAAAACCGCAAAAGAAGGAAAATCTTGAGGATTTAAAGCAGGAACTAGACATCGACTACCATAAAATTACATCCGAAGAATTATATCAAAGATTTCAAACACATCCAGAAAATGTAAGTTGACCAAATTTAACCGATCGGCGAGTTGAACACAGCTGAACAGTCGAGATCGTCGGTCAGTGTGTTGACCCATTGCCTGATTTCGATTTGTTGGGTAGCATCGACCGCTTGATAGCATTTCGGCTTCGATTTGAACGACAGCCGACTAGCTACACTGATTGAAAGTTGACTCGAATCATTCCAGTGGATTGTTGAAATGATAAGGGCCGGCTGTGTGGTGTGATAAATGTCTCAATATTATGACGTTTTGACCACAAGCCGGATTTCGGCTTTCAGCGATCTGATGTCTGTGTTTGATAAACTGTGCATTCTGTGAGGCAAAATATTGATGAGATAACATTTTGTTTCCGTCATTTCAGGGTCTCAGTCACGCAAAGGCCAAAGAAAACTTAGAACGCGATGGACCAAACGCGTTGACACCGCCCAAACAAACA
>JANSTV010059344.1:0-12283 GCA_027564135.1 Lestremia cinerea | reverse complement strand
GATTCTGGTCTTCGTCTTCGACATCGATGACCAACATGGGATCTGAGATGGTGGCTTTGTTGTGATTGATGTTCGATTGGTAGGCCTTCTTCCAGTGCTTGATCACTTGCCGGACGTCAATTTCGATCCAGCCATCGTGACGGCGACGCGTTGTGAAGCTGTTGCAGATGCGTTTCTTGTAGCGAATTTCTGGAAGAAGAGAGAGAGAGAGTGGGAGACAGAGAGACATGAGTAACGGCTTGGGGATGAATTATTGCTTGAGTGAGTAGGTACACAGCGGTAGGCAGGTTAGTAGTTCGCATTGGCTTGAAACACATTGACAACAACACACACGAACACCAATCGTACCTCGTCCGGTGTTACTTCGTCTACTAATGGGATTAGCACTTCGGTTATTACCTCCTTTGATTTGCCGTTTCACCATGACCGAGACGGTAACTCGGATAATTTCCTCTGGATCGAGACATCCGACCGGTGTCTGAGGGGTATCAGTGCCTTCAACGGGGATTATTTGCCGCAGACTAAACGAAAATCATTTCATTATTCTCCGATTGGCGAATGGAGGACGGAGAGTACGAACCGTAAGACACCACTGTGGATCATCGTATTCGGTCCCAATTTGTCGAAAATGTTTGACGAAAAATACAGTTTGGCGGTGTTCTCCTCGAGCCAAGACGTTTCATTGTTGCGACTGCACAACGGATACATCGCCACCTCGCTAATGGCTGACGGTTCAGGCTCTGGATTTGGATCACTGTCACTCCGACTGACGGCATACAGAATTTTCTGTTTGAGAAATTCCGTGAACATTCTAAAATGAAAAGAGAAAGAAAAAAAAACGGTTAATTAAAATTCATTTGCAGATAGAATGGCTCAACAACAGCATGGAATTTCGCCAATTCAAAGTGTTGACCTCACGCTGAACACGCAAATTGTTTGATCGTGTTTGGTCGCGGCGGACTCCAATGTCACATTTGTGCCGTCGCAATCTCCCATCAGGCATCTCAAATGGCCACCGCACACTGCCCGTTCACCGTTGGTCATGTCTGCCAAGCCACCAGTTTTCGTGCCGCAAGATTCGAATTCTAATATCAAATGCCACAAGAGGATATTGCGATTTATATTTCAGATATTCGTTACATTCCACGGTATTCGCTTCGGTGAAATTGAATTATTAATTTTTTTTTGTTTTTTTTTTTGTTTTCTCCAATTTTACTCGAAAACGCAAGCATTTTTTTTTTTAAATTCACAATAATTTGCGATTCGAAAGAGAATTGGCTGCAGTTTGTGCTGGAGGTTTTGTTTTTCTTCGATTCCGAATCGAAGGCAACACGTGTTTTATGATTGAACGGGTCCGGCCATCGAATTGAATGAGAACGATTCACGGTTTGTCTGCAATATGACACAACCCAACAACTGGCTCACTCACACCATGACAATGCACCACCGTCACTGTCATCGACGGTTCAATAGAACGTGGACGAACAAACGGCACTAAACAAACATCAGGTCGAGAGAAAAAACAAGACGAGCGAGAGAGAGAGACAGAGTGATAGAAAGAGATAGAGAGAGAGAGAAAAGCAAAACGCGACGAACCAAATAATTGCACGAGACATTGAACAATCTCGTCTAGGAATTTAATTCATTCACCAACAGTACGACGACGAGTCGCGCGCAATGTCTGTTCTCGTCATCCTCGTCGTCTGGTCGTCTATTCCGCTGGCACATCTCTTTCATTAAAAACTTTCAATGCATCCGCCGATATCGAATGACCATAATCAACCGACTTGAACGTGACTGCACATTCGTTCATTATTCAATTGCAACCGGTGAATGGTCTGGCTGTGCGTTTTCTCACCAGCGCATCGCATCGCACAGTGCATCGTTCGCGGGCATGCATTTGAAAGGCATTGGCCATTGCGTTCTCGTGACAAATCGAGATACGGCAAAACACCTGTCAAGCCCATTTATCGAGATTCTGCTTTCGAACTGAATCGATATGAATTCGGTGGTCGCGTTCGCAAGGCATTTGCGATGCGATCGCGCGCAACCCATGCACACCGAGACCCGCAAGAGGACAACACTTTCAAAATGAATCACAGAAATGCAATCACTGCAGACAGAGCCCATTTGAGCGATATTTTATGCGCGGCATGTAACTGTCTGCATGTGCAGTGTGTTGATCGTCTGACGGGACGATCGTCTGGGTCTTCGATTCTGTTCAAGTCTCGGCACGGTAACGGTCGCGCGGTATGCCAGCGGCTCGCCGTTGCTCTTTCCGTCGTCGTCGTCGTCAGCGTCTCGTTACCAAGCGGCCACTTGTGCGTTGGTTTTATTATTGTTGTGATTATCATTATCGTTATTAACAGCATTTAAAGGAGACGACGACCGCGACGACGACGACCATGCCGACCACGACGACGACGATCGACAGCATTTGAAAAGGAGACGAAGACACATATTCATTGCCGCTGTGGCCGCTTTCATTGTCAAGGTTGCGTGATTGCATCAGTCCAATTATATACGCATTGTCGAAGGGTTATCATTGTATTGTTGTGTGTTTCGTTCGCCCGGCACGGGCACTGGGCACCGCTGGCGGGAGACGCGCATCGGAGCGAGAGTGAGAGAGTGAGGGAGAGAGAACGAGTCTAACAATTACCGGACGATGATTATTCCTGTTTGGTGGCTGGTACACACACGAGACCGGACCAGACGGTCCAGACCGGACCGGAGGACCGTTGCTGAATTGAACGACTGTTTACGAGTGGACGCCTTTTCAGGCATCTTTTTTACATTTATTTAATCAATTTTCGTCTCTTTTTTCGTCTGCTCTCGCCCGGTCCGCCCTCTCCCGGGGTTCGTCATCGTCGTTGCCGCGCGAAGTCGAGATGAACGAAAAAAAAGTGTCTTTGCGATTTGAAACGCATTATCCAACGTTCGGTCTGGATGCATGTCGATGTGTCAGACGTGTGTGTTGTCGGTGCGATTGGCTCTTTATCGCGAGCACTTTGTTCAGGAGGGAATGGATGGAGGAACCCGCAGCAGACGATTCGAATGCCATTTTCGCTGCGGCACGAATGTTGGCGGATTTATTTTTGGGTTTTTCGAATTGAAAATTTTCATTCTTTTCGGTCGCAATTCGCAATGCACTCGGTCGCCAACCCAAACAGACGGCGGCGGTCAGACAGTCATTAACACCGCGTACCGGTCCGACCCGAAATGATAACCGCAAATTCTGTTCGTTTTTATGGCTTTCGTTGCCCATCGCCGTGGCTCTGAAATGCATCGACTCGCCCAAATGTGATTGCATCTCGAGCGACGGTCGCTCGGTTGCATCTGAGCCTGCAACGCGCTCGAATGGAGCCGTTCGAAATGATTGCCTGTTCGGCAAAAGCAGTCATGAATGCAAAGTGGCGGATTTCGTCGAGAATGAACTGGCCGGTAATCCGTTTCGTTTGACGGGTTTTCGGGTGGGCGCGGACCGGTGACTGTTCATTTCTGAATGCCACAACAGTGTCAAATCACATAATTGCTGTGAATTATCGCTCCATCACTTCCTTCTGTTGGCTCGTTTTGAGTAATTGCCTCGACGAATCGCGTCCCGTGCCAAAAGTCCCGAGTCATTCAATTCAATCGAGGAAATGTGCTCGCCGACGATGGACTCGAGTGGCGAGCGATGCTTTCTGCGGCGAGAATGGTTCAACGATGAGCCTCCTGAAGGCTCCATCATGAACTCTCCGTTTCAATCGGCTGACAATACCGACGGAAAAGCCACCCGGCGTCTCTGCATGCACCGCAAAACAGACAGCGATGAGTGCAGTTACTGGTGCAACGACAGAGCCAGCATCAAATGTGCCAGAGCGACCTACAAAAAGTTCATTAATATCATGTCGGGTACGAGTGGTACGTACGTTGGCATTGCAATGTCGCTAGACATTGGCCAGACGGGCCCCATCAGAACGTTCACCGGCAGTCGGCTGTGCGGTGCATCGCATCGGATGCAATTTCTTTGCGGTTTTCTTGCGAGAAGGCAAACGATTTCTGGTGGCTCTCGCGTTCCACCGTCTGCGAGCGTCACGAAAACGAGGCGCAACGGAGGCGACAGCCATCGACAAAGGTCCATTCCGAAACCCATTCAGAGGTCGAGGCGTACTCGCCGTTCGCGAAACGACACATCGACGGCGGTCATTGTTTGGCTATTTTCGACTGTCGTGGGCGAACGACAGTCACCGGTGTTGACACTCGGCCACATGAACATCCTTAGAATTGTCTGCTTTCCATAATTCTCTCATCGCGATGATAAACACCGTTTCGCCAAATGACGGTCGTTATTCGAAAGACTTTTTGGAAAATATTTCTCGATGAGTTTTTGCAATTTTCCTGTTGGATCCGCAATACGCCCGCATTGCAACCGACGCGACACCAGCAAATGTTGTGAAATAAATTATTTTTAAAATGTTTTCATTTTTTTTGCTTCTTTTTCGCTTTTTTCCGTCGCGTTCAATGGAAAATTCGTGTGCAGCGCATTTTGGCGAATGCGACAAATCGCACACACAATCGCAACCAAGCGCTGAGCTGAGCTAAGCCGAAGCGCCGAGAGCGTTGAGATTGGGCGCTCAGGCAGCGGCCGATACAAACAAACCGAGACTGTTTGTCAACGCGGTTGTCATCGCGCGCCATTAAGATGAGGGCAAAACTGATGATATTGCACCGATGGCTCGGCATTTCCACGAGTTTTCCGTCGCAAAACGAGCCGACGACATTAAACGAGCACTCAATTTCGTCTCACTGGCAATCGACCGCATCATTCTCGAAGTAATTTTCGGATGAATGCTTTGGCTAAAAATACGAGTGCTTCACCGTTTTTTTGTTTTGTTTTGTCTTTGGCGAAATGCATTCGCGAGAATTGGGTTGGCGTTCAGGCCGGCGGGGAGGCGAGGTGCCTCCAACGGGATGGAATTTGTGTGGAAAACTTTGGAGTCGCGCCGAATTCTGAGAAAAAACGCATTCGCTCACCTTTCACCGGTGTCGTCCGCCTCGGAATTGGCCGCTTCATCGGCATGGGCATCAACGTTGGCCGCTGCCGTTGTCGACGTTCCCGTCTGATGTTGTTGCATTGTGTTGATGCGTCGCATAATCTCATCGCGACTGATGTTGAACCCGTTCAGGAGCGAGGCCGTATTCTCGTCGTTGATGTTGACCAGCGACGAGATGATCTTGTCATTGCGTTGCTGCAGATGATGCTGTTCTCCCTGCTGATAGCTGCTGTCACCAAAGTCTACTTCGGCCGCATTGTTGGGATCGATGGCGTGCGATATGACTTCATCACCGTCGACCGTTGGGGCCGGAGCACCAAAGCCCATTCTCACCAAAATCATAATCAAAATCAACGCCTGCATTTTAACACTTTTCACGTTCCTCATGACTTTGATACGAGACTCTTGAAATTTTGGTTGAATTTTTCAAAAAAATTTCTTAAATTTTTTTTTTCGTCAATTCGATTCTCAGCTTCTAAACATTGCTTCAACTATCTGTCTACTGGCATGGTCTTCTCGATGGAGGATTCGCGAAAAGCACTGGACTCTGTTTCTTGTCTTTACCGTTTTTATTTCTCGGGAAAAATCACTGCCCGATTCCGGAAACCACTGGCGTTTAACGTTCAAGCGAAATCAAATTTGAATCTTCTCAACTGGACCTTATGTTTTCTGCCGTCTTCATGAACTCTCCCATGCATCGATTCACAAATTGCGGAAAATTTCTGGAGAATCTCTCCAAGTGACTCGAAAGGAAAAACTTTCGGTTCAAACTGCTGTTTCGAGTATTTCTCGAAAAACCAAAAAATTTGTTGATTTTATTCAAAAATATGAAACAAACAAAAAATTGGAAAAATAACGATGAAAAACAAAACGAAGGAATAGAAATGCAAACTCTTTTCTTATCCCGAATGATAACTGGACTGACGATTCGTGTCTTGTGTGTGCTGGCTGAGAGCAAGCGAAATATAAAATGATTTGCGCGAAGTCTTTTTAAGACTTTAAATAACATTTCACTTCACTTCTCATTGTAGATTTAATATTTTCTCTATAGAATGTGTCGACCGACGATGACGACGACGACGACGATGACGACGACGGCAATGTGACGAAGACGACGACCAACGATGACGGTGTGTGTGTGTGTGTGTTTGTGCGGTGCATGTAGGATAGAGATATTAATACTCGCACATACAACACATAGTGTTCGGGCATTCGGGCTCGGGCTCTCCGCTCATCACATATCTCGCCACACTACATGCACGATTGCTTCGTTATATAAACACAAATGTTTTCTTTTGTGAAATTTTTCTTTTTCTTTTCGTTTTTTTTCCGTTTTGTCTTTCTTTCCTTTCCTTTTTTCAATATTTGTTGTTTTTTTTGTCTCGTTCGTCTTTTTCTTCTTGCTGCCGGTGCTTGTGGTGGTGCTGTCTTCGGGCTTAGGTGGTTCGAAGGTGTTGTACATAGCAGCCAGTTGGGACGATTCCACATGGACGACATGCATTGCCGTTTATGTAAATACGATTTGATTTTGTGAAATGTGGTGGTGGTTATGATGACGATTGCGACCGTTGATTGTGATAAGAGCGACGGGAATGCCGAAGCGCTGTGGCCAATTCAATCGACGGCGTGCTGTTGATGCGCGCTGAACGGTTTCGCGAATGGCGAACAATGGAAATTTGATTCGACTGGAGTGTTTCTTCAGAATTTCCGGAGAGAAGACAACCCCATCCGCCGGATCTGATTAGCCCCCGGCATATTCTTATCTTCAGTTGTTAATTAAGCCCTTTCTCGATATCATCTGGCTGACGATGCGTTCATCCGTGAAATGGCACAATTCTTCTAGTCCGCTCGGTTCGAATGGGAATAGGCTTGACGGGGCGGAGATGATGGTTTGCTTTGAAGTAAGATTGAGACGGAACCCACTCGAGCTTGTGCGAGATGTGCGAGACAAGACCACGCGTTTTTCACGTCTGGAGGTTGTGTCTCAATGCCCTTGAAACGACCTGGCAACCTTTCCGCCATAATCGCTGGGGCTCATTGCATCTCATTTTCGCCACCAAATCACCTTTTACTATGCTCAATGCTAATCGTTTACTACATTCGAACAAGTCGTAAGCACTTTATTTGAATATTGTTGATTTCGCCATCGCCAATGGCGCCATTCCGAAGCGTCGAAGCATTCGTTTACAATTCTAATTCAAACAAACAAATAGTAAATTTGTTAATTTCCGGCTAGACGGACCATTCCTGGTTTCTCTTTTTTCAGGCGTCTCGATGGACCGGACTTTTCACTGAAACCGGACAGGAACCTTTGGCGATCATTCTTCGGATCCTTTCTAGCTTTGATCCAGATAGAGCCCTTGAAAGAATGAAACTACTCGAGAGTCCGTCAACGGGAAGCTTAGTTCCCAGTCGGGGTCTGAGGGTCATTGCGATCGGCCCGTATAACCCCCCGGCAATCCGCGTCTGTCGCCAAAAGCTCTCCAAAAAATCAAATCCTCGCCCCGAACTCATCAATTCCAAACCGAAATCCGCACAAATCAATCAACTGTCACGCAATTTGATTCGATCAATTTACCATTCTCCTGAAGCATAAATCACCATCCAATCATAGACGATCTCAAACGGCATGCATTCCAAAGAGCCGGATGAATCATGTTCGGGTAATTTGATGAAATCAGTGGAAATATGCCAAAATATGTCATTTGAAATGGCATTAATTCGCTCGGGAATTCTCGACAAAAACAACAACAATGACCGCGCCGATGCCACTGAGCAATTTATGCGAGAAATACGCGGCAAAAAATTCCGATGAAAAACAAACGTTTCGAGAAGCAAAAAAACCGTCACGACGTCATGCACCAGAGGAAATATGTCTGGAAAACAAATAAATATAAATTATTCAATGAAAAAAACTAGACTAGAAACGATAATAGATTTTGATGAAGCCAAACGAAATGTATAAAATGTTTATCAGAAGAAGCTCGCTGGGTGCGCGACATGGTCAGCGCATAGCATTGTGAGTCGTCTCCTCTCGACTGATGTTAATATGCAATCAACAGTTCTGTCGAAAGAAAGAGAAAAACAAGGAAAAAAAAAACGCCATCAAACAAACAAACAAACAACAAAAGCGCGACGGGCAGAGTAAAGAAACGGTCCCAAAGTGAAGACGACTCAATGCATGCATTTCCATTCCATTCCGTTCTATTCCATTCGATTCGATTCCATTTCATTTGTTTGGAGAGCTCCTAGACGACACGAGCACTGCGCTCCGGCCGGCCGGCCGACTCCGTACAATAGTCGCGTCTAGTTGGAAATCATGGCTGGCATCGCGGCCATTGTCTAGAGTTAGTCAAACTAGTTCATGTTGTTGATGAAAAACGGACCAGACGCACTCGGAACGGCTCCGACGAACCGAACGAGAATGACAATTCAACGGAGAAGAACGAAAAAAACAAACGAGAAATTATGATTTCGAATGCAAAGCGTTTCGATGTGATTCCGAATCGAGATGAATTCACCGTCTGCATTACGTTTGAATTTCGATGCTATTCGATTCGAGTCACGTTTGTCGAATTGATCATGAGAAATGCGCCTCGTTGACTGAGCAAAGCCCGCGCCCGCGAATTATGCAATCGGCGTTGGCATCATCGATTCCGTGTGATTGCCGAATCGATCGAGAGGCCAATTTAAATGCGTGCCAATCAGGAACCGCACTGTCTGACGACTGATTCAATTCCACATCGGCATATTTCTCTCAAATGATTTCATAAATGGTTTGCCACGAAATGACCGACAATCGGACGAAACAGACAAATAGAATAAACTATTTGTTTGTGACTATTGCGTTTGATAGCCGGCGCGGCATAGTTCAAGTGTTGACAATCGGAATCAATTGAATTTGATGACTGCGAACATACACGCACCGCGTCGCAATTCTCAATGAAGACGCATCGGACGATCGGAATCACGGTCACTTTGGATGATTGGACTGATGCGAAACTTGCGCATCAAATTCTACACGCAACGACAACAACAACAACACCAACAACTCAAACGAAAAGTAACCAAAAAAAAGAGAAGTCTTGTCTTTGATGAAACCTAATCGACGGCCATGATTGGACGATGGGGTCGAATGCGTACCGCGAACGGTGTCTGGTCATTGACACTTTCGAAATTTGGTGCGAGTCACGCATTCGAAACGTTGGTTTGATTTTATTTTCGTCGAAAGAAATGATCGCCTTGTTGAACAATGCTGGGCGATTGGCCGGACGATGCGGCATTGTTGAAAGATCTCATTGAATTTTTGGTTCGGCGTGTGAGAGCCACCGCGAGATAGAACATCCGCCAATATTCCTCCATTCATTCATCATAGTTGATCATAGTTGATCATGGTTGATCATGACTGATCATGACTGATCATCATTATCCTTAGATTCCCACCATGTGATCGAGCAACATTGTTGCGTACAACAATTCATACAATCAATTCATTGAAACGACGTCCCATCGACGGTAATTGGCTATCGTTTCAATTCGAGTCATTAAATCATCGTGCGTTCCAGTGGCTCCGACGTCGTCGTCGTCGTCGTCGCCACCGTTGTCTCTGTCAGCGCTTTGAATACATTCTCGAACTCATCGAACGACATGCGTCCAATTAAGATGGTTCTTTCCGCACGCCTTAATTACCAAATCGAAAATGACTTCATTCGACGCACAATTACCCAATCGTCGAGCGATTCGTGGCGAATTTCCCAAGAAAACGTCTCTGTCGGCGATTTCAAGCGACCAAGCGCATCTTCGCAGCGCTTTCACAGCAAACGGTGTTCTCCGTCTATTGGAATCCTTCCCGGAACATCAGTTGCATTGCGTCGGTGGTGCTGCTGCTGGTGTGTGTGTGTGTGTGTGTGTGTGTGTGCCTCATGGTCATCATCGTCTATTACTGTCGCTGGTGGATTTGCGTCGCAGACGATGCGCTCAACTGGCGAGAAGAAAGGGGCACATCTCCAGGCTGAATCGATGCATCTTAATCTAGTCGACCGTTTGACGTGTTTTTCTCGTAAAATTCCAACCAGAACATCCTCGCCATTTCACAAACAAAAACAATCGGTCAATTGACGTGTTTTGTTTTTCAAACGATGTTTATGCTCGATTAGCCGTTTTCTCTTCCTTTTTCGGTGGTCCGCATAACCGCCATTCGAGCCAATCCAATGCGATGATTGCCATTGTTCAGTTAGTTCCATCATATTTGGTGGTCTATTTGCGTCCATCTAAATCTATTTGTTTCAATTTATTCGTCTGACAATTGAATTACATAATCTGCTTGAGCCCATTCCATCTAATCTAATCTATCGGCAATTTGCCGTCGAGCGTTCACAGATTGACGGCGATGCGATGCGGTGTGCGACTCGGTGCACCGTGACAATCGCTCATCGAAGAAGACTCGAGTTGGGTCGTTTCCAAAAAGCATTTTCGGACTACGCAGAAATGTTATTCACGTGAGGCAAAGCGACAATTCGAGGAAATGTTTGTGGACAATATTTTTGTTGTTTTGGCGGCGGCGCGTCTTTGTCTCGGTGACATTTGATTCGGTGACGAAGGTTCGACTGGGATTGGGAATTCTGCTGAAATTGTGCCAGACAGATTGGAATGTCGGGGTGGTCCTGAGATGTTTTGCTCGCTTTTGGAATGCGACCTTTGGCCAGACTCTGACATTCGCCGCCCTTTCAATGCAAGACACACACATTGCCTCAGCCACACGCACAGTGGTGCAGTGACACAGTCGACCGCAATCGTTCTTGAAATGCGTAGTTTCCCTTTGCCGAAAAGGTATTTTTCGAGTTTACGAGAAATGCGGCAAACAATTCGGTCGGTTTTATGTTTCCGATTTGCGTTCAAATTGCAATCGACCGTTCAAAGTATGCAACTGCCCGTCTGCCCGCGCCATTGGAATGCCGAACGGCACCACCACCACCACCACCACCGGCAACGTACTTGATTTCCATCGTTTTTTCCCTCCTCATTTCTTTCACTCTTTTTTTCTTCGTTTTTCTTTGGTTTTGCGAAAAATATTTACGAGAATTGAGACGTAATTCAACGCCAAGCCAAATCCAACCGCTGAATGTGAATGAGTAACGTGAAATGTCATGTTTCGATCGCATCGAATTCATCCGACGGGGCAGACTTGTGAGGTGCTCCAGCCGGAATTGCTCCGAATGTGGCCCGTGGCGGTGATCCGCCATCTTTGGCGAACCCACGAATTATTCATTCATCCATCCGTCCATTCACTCATCCATTCATTCATTCATGAAAGCGACGCGTCGGTGCGTCGATGGATGTGTCAGGTGCAGCTTGAGGAAATGCTTACAATGCGCACTATTGCTGTTTACATTCGGCGCGATGCGTTCGAATTACCTGCTTTTTATTGCGCAATTTTCAGAATCGATTTCGATGACATTCTTGATTGCGCTCGTTTGTGGTCGTTTTTTTTCTCTCTGTTTCGTTTTCGCGGATGGGTTCTACGTCGCACGATTCGGTGGGTTTGCCTTTCACAAATCACGTCGTTTCAAATTATCCATCGGCAATGCTTTCTCACACGTGTGTGTTGTGTTTGCCGCCTCAGAGTCGACGATTTCGTGGCCTTGGAGCTGGCGATCAGTGGGAAGGTGTGGAGGATCGATCGCAAATCAATGAATGGCCGCCAATCGCAATCAAATCGTCTCCAGACAATTCCATTCATTCGCTTCGATTCCAAATCTATAGCTGCCTCCAAACGCTTGACAATCGCCAATTGTAGATCAACACAAAACGTGTCCGGGCCATGACGTCATTCCGAGCATACGCCGAATAATGAACGCGAGCGACTCGCCAACACGTCAATCATCTAATAATAGTGTTGGACGCACATGGCAGTTTCTTGTTGTTTTTTTCCTGCGAGAATGGTGAGATCGTTACAAACTTGCACCAAGCCGGTATTTAGCATTTTGGTTGCCACCGGCGCAACCCGTTCCCACCGACATTTCTCCGACCGGCAATCGTGCCCCCGTTCAGCAATTTGAATGAGATCAATCGGTGGCGACGCGTCTATTGTGTACCAATGAATTTCGTTCACATTTCGACTAATAACGATGCAGACAGTCTCTGCCGGGCGGACCGACAGCCGGACGAATAACTAAGCAAACCGTCATGGATGTGACCCACATCACGGCTCGCCATTGTCGTTTTGCATCGTTCGATTCGGCTGGTGG
>JANSTV010059333.1:0-12284 GCA_027564135.1 Lestremia cinerea | reverse complement strand
GCTGTTGCTCCTTACGTAAAACATCATAAAGATCGCATTGGCCATCATTATTGTTGTTTGCACTCGAAATATTCGAGAGTGTAATAAATGGACGTCATCGGCAAGCATTTGTAACTGCCGGCAATGACGACCGAAAAGCCATAGACCAAATATGATGACAACATTGTTCATAATCGGATGACTTTGCCGGTAACGCATCGGAACGAGCGAGCTAACGAGAAGTGACCCGTCACTGGAGTCGTTTGCGGATTCGATGAAAAGAACCGACAAGAAAAATGACACAATTGCTGAAGCCATTCGTGAGTGTTCTGCGGTATTTCGTTGTTGCATCCGATGTCATTGTCTTTCGAACGACAGTCAACTTGTGAACATCTAGACCTTGCGGCATCACCATTGAATGGGGCGTAGTGTTTTCGAGAAGGTCATGGAATGTTACAGCCCGATTCCAATTGAATCGATTGCAGTCATTGGGTCGTCAATACAGCGAACTCGACAGACTTGTTTCCCTGCACCGAATACACGAACGAATCCAGCTCGTTTTAACAAAAACAACTTCCCAATTTCGAATTCGAAGCGAAGCATCACGAATCGAATTGCAACGGAGAAAACCTCAAAACGAGAATAAAACTATCGACAAGGACCGATGTTGGTGATGTTAATGTGCCGGAAGGATGAACGGCTCCTTCAACTGAATGGCAAAATGGTTACGTGCTGTATCGCCTTGTGAG
Organism: Lestremia cinerea; assembly: GCA_027564135.1. Classification (NCBI taxonomy): domain Eukaryota; kingdom Metazoa; phylum Arthropoda; class Insecta; order Diptera; family Cecidomyiidae; genus Lestremia; species Lestremia cinerea. The sequence goes on along the minus strand of JANSTV010059333.1, from coordinate 11,556 downwards.
CCTAAGACATGCGACACATCCAACGACAGTTTCGTCACAATCGAATGGTTTTTTTAATTGCACTATAAAAATGTATTTCATTTCAAGTCAGACCGGGGAGAGACCAATAAATTCGTAACGATTGCGATGAGCATCTTCTTTGATTGCATCACAATGCTGGGTGCCGGGTCTCGGTTTTCACGATTTTTCGGCTGAGTGAAATGCGGTGGAAAAGACAACGGAACGTTGCCTGCGCTGTGGAATCAGCTGCGTGCCTTCATCCCGTCGCCGGGTACGATATCTCTGATAATATCTATCTCCACATCCAAACAACAAACAAACAAAGGAAAAGATCTTTCAGTAAGATTCTTACTAGAAATTTGCTGCTCTTTCTTCGACTTGTTCCGGAAGAAGTGGTTGCCCAGTGAGTCGAGCTCACTGAGCACGGTGTACTCGAGTTCGAGATTCCGATTACGACTATGTCAGTCAAGAGTTCAAATAGAATTGGTTTTCGGTTTTCTCTAGTCATTTATTCTTTCATTAGTTATTTTTCGATTTGTTGTTCTCAATTCGAGAAAAGGGAACCTCGAGGAGCCCCGTTGAAGCTTCGACAACAAGAACCGATTTCGACGTGTTTTTATATGACGAACGGTTCCAGTAATTCGTTTACTTCCGATTGGTGAAATTGGAATCGTATTTTGCGTTAAAATAGCGATGTGCCCTTCTAAAGCTCGAGGGCTCTTCTTCAGTGCGAAAGTCTCAAAGCTTAAAACCAAACGACTCATGTGAGCTCGTACGCCGCGTTTCTGAATACGCAAATCTCTTATGTTCGGAGGGATTAAGCACTGATCGAAGCCGGTCTGGCTCGGCCAAGTCGATTACAGCAATTTTGCGTGCGGCAACATTAATATTTTGAAGTCGAGTCCTCCGGTGAATCTCATGTTAGTGATGTAGCTCCCTGTTTGCCGTGAATGCGTTCACCGGGACAGGATAACAATCTTTGAGAAGAATTGAAACGCATGTAATTGTAACGTGTGGTTCACGGCAAAGATTAATCGAAAATTGTTTTCGCGAAAATGGGGGGATTTGCTGGTTTTTCGAGTGTTCTTTAGGCTATGACGATTGCGCTCCATTTTTAAAAACGTACGATTGACAGCCGTTTTAGTTTACCAAATTAAACAAGAAAGGATCAGTCATATGGAAGCCAAAAAAGGACGCCGACCGTTGGCCACTTGAAGACACCTTTAGCCGTCTTGGAAACTTGACACAACAAACTGATTGCGACAGTACAATCGCAATGTTTGAGTAGCGTAATTCTACTCATCGGTTGACACCTTCCCATTCTTATAAATTTGGTTTTCAGAAGATTGGCCGGATTGACGGTTGGCGAGAAAAAATCGTAATACAATTTCTAACATTCCCACATCGTTCCAAATACCGCACACTCCCATTCTATATTTCATAAAGAGTGTTGAAAGTGTAACCGATACGCGCTGAGACTGTTGGACCTGTAGATTGAGATCGGAATTGGAACTGCTATATTTATGGCTTCGTCAGCTGAGAGACTTCAAACAGTCAAGTGGTCTCAAAACCGGAGGGAAACGAAACAATCTCCTTGAACAAAAGAAACAATATTTCCATCGTTTCGACTGCACCGAAGACGAGGAGAAGTACGTTATCAACGACAAACAACCCGTTCCAGAAACTAACGGTAACTGCTTGTAATAGTCGAGAAAATTCATTCGTTTCGCTGTCTAAGGGGTCGGTATTGGATCAAGCATTTCTGCTCAAACTGGGGAACTGTTCGGACTTTTCGGGACAATAGCTCTTTGAACGATTTCTTTAGTCATACAATGTGTAGATATCGTGCAAATGGGACGTCTCCTCATTCAGTCCACAAGCCTTCGACACTGCTGAGGGAGACAAACACTTTGAGATAAATGTGAATTATCAGCTTGAACATCGTCTCGGCCAGCGGGAGAAACGACTCGTTGCATTGGTTATCGAATCAATCAACAGCCGTAATGCGGTCGGCTGCATACAGGTACCCGATTGAGTCGACGAGTCTCTATCGACGCATGTCTCACACAAAGGATGTGTGTAGGGGAGATTCTAATGTTTACAATCCGGAGCATGTGTGTGCGTGCGTGTGTTTGTCGAGAATGTAACAAATGTGTCTGAGCATGTGGCAATCGATGAGGAGTTGTCTCGTGATCATTGTGCTGTGAACATCGAAGTAGACTGTGGATCTCCGTCAAAAATGGAAATGAAATCCGGTGATGAAATTGAAATAAGCTCGTGGAATTTGAACGACGACTGTGTTGCAAATGTGTTGAGTTACTTGAATATCCACGACTTGGCGGAAGTGAGCAAAATCAACGAGCATTTCTTCAATTTGGCGTGCGCGGCATTCAAAACGAAGCGATTCGATCTGATGTGGGTGAAAATTTTGCTGAAAACCGAAGCCGAATGGGATGGGATCTTGAAGAAGTTCGGCCACCTCTTTCGCGGAATCAAAATGAATTTCGATCGTTTTTCCTCGCTGCGCATGCTGGATTGCTTCATTCGCCTGCGTGACGTCGCGTTCCTGCGATGTATGGGCGCCAACCTGAAAACGCTCGACCTGAGATTTGTCCAAATCGAGCCGCGGTATTTCCATCACTTGTGCGAGAACGCACCAGAATTGACGAAATTGAAGCTGACCCAAATCTCGGGCAGTAACTTCGTCCGATTCACCAACAAAATCGTCAACGAACACTTCCCGAAGTTGGAGGAGCTGATTGTGGATGAACCGCGGCTGAAGATGACGCAGGACATTTTCAACCAGCATCGATGCTTGCGGAGGATAGGAATAGCCGTGACGGAGGCGCCGACGCAGGAGCTTCGAGAGGACTTCCCGGACATTGAAGTGGCGACCTATTACGTTCTGCAGAAGAATCAGCCGGAAATGTTGGACTCCATAAGGCGGATGGCCACGCGGAACAAACTGAAGAAAATCACATTACATTTTGACGTGTACAACGAATCGGACGATCCAGAAGTGAGATATGAGTTCTATTTGAGCCTTTTCCGACCTTTGCGGAGCATGACCCATCTGCGTACATTGAAACTGTGCAACACAATCAAGGTTTGCGTGTATTTGCCGCCAATCGCCGAATGTTTCAGTCATTTGGAGGAGTTTCACTTCAACACAAATGCAGACACAAACGAGGACAACTTGGTTGAGTTTGTGCGAAAATCGACGCATTTGCAGAGACTTTTCGTGACGATGTTTCGAAAGGGACAGGTGAACGTCGAGAGACTGTATGATCGATGGAGTCTGGTGCTGGCGACGAGGGATGTGGAACGGAAGCCGTTGGAGGTGTTTTGGAAAACAAACTTCTGCTGGATGGCGGAGAAGGTTCGCGATCTGCGAAGCAAACGTCTCAAGTTCGTTGCTTTGTGGCACAGCCCGTTGTTTGATTCCGAGTTGAAGTGAATTAGCGCTAAGTTTTATTATTTATTTTAGTTTTTTTTTCAGAATTAGTAATTAACTCCCTTTTCTGGTCAAGAATTTTCACAATAAAAACCCGTTTCGAAATTCAACACCGACTTTCATTAGCTTTGACTGAATGCAAACTGCCAGTCTTTTTCTAATTACCAACTGTCGGGACACACACGATGGCGCTTCCATTCGATCATTAAAAGGTGATTTGCTGAATGACCGAACTCGTTGAGCAATTTTTCGGGAGGTGACAGCCTTTCCTGGTCCCGAACTAATCTGAAATGAAATTGTTCAATTGCTATGCGACGATCGACACATTCTTGAAAATTTTCAAATTTCCCCCGAAGAAGTTCAATTTCAAATCAGCTGATGCTCGTGGCGATTTCAGCGGTGACAGTAGGTAACGCAACAGACGATCATACTCTTCGAGGACTCTTTCGGACAACAAAATCATTCTACCGATGTGCAGACCCAAAACTGAACCGCGTTGAATGAATCAAATTCAATTTCCATAGAAAAAGTTTGCATACGTCTAGGCGTTTCACGACCAGTTGAGCGACTGCTTCGTCTCGTGCTCGAGCCATTCAATAAAACACATCTGCTGTTTGGAATATCCGAATTCGACAAGAATGGTTTTTTATTTTCAAAATACAGAGATTTATGTCAGAAATTCAGAGACTGAAAGGCTTCCCAGCCCTAATGATTGTACTACAGATGACTTGATTAATTAGTTGTCAAAATGATTCTCAATCATGTTCATGTTCGTCAAGAGATGAATGTTATTGTTTCAAAATGTCATTAAGTGCATATTTGCTTAGTAGTTGTCGACTCTTTCGCTCCGCTACGACTAAAGCTATTTGGGGTGAATCGATTCGGAGTTGAGTGGACTTGATGAAACCAAATCCGGATGGATGGAAGTCGATTGGTGATCTCCCAAAACTTCAAATTAGAATTGGATAAGCAGCGAACCACCACTCCATAGGTCCCCCTCCCGCGCCACCCTTCCAGGCTTGCATTCGAAACCGCGAAAATTGTCGTTAATCGTAAATGGGGAAAAACTGGTCGAAAAATGTTGGACAGAAAATGTTACAGCTTAGTCGGATTTGTTGCTTCTAATCGGCATATCCACACGTGATGTGACGTGACCGCGCCGAAGGCTACATCGATCTCGTCGAATCTCTCAAAATTGTATACTATTCACGCTTTGCTGCTCATCAAAACGATGACAGCTCCGGTAATCCTAGTCGCTAAGGCATTTCTCATCGAAACCGTGTTCGATACCCTGATTTGCTATTGCTGCCGTCGTACTCTTCATTATTGTGCCGTTTCAAGTGATAAATCAAGGGAAATGCCAAATGAAATATTGTTACAAACGTTTTTCTTTCTTTCGTTTTTTTGTGACTTAAGCATATTTTGTTCGTTAAACAATTAGTGATTGTGGGCGATTGCCAGCACAGGTACTGCCATATTTGAAACTGATCAAGTGTTGTGTGGTTAAAATCAATTGCTTTTTAGGATTATTATTGCTGAATGAGGGTGAATTAGGCGATGCCATTCACTTGATTTCTTTGGCGATTTCCTTTCGATTTGAAAACAAATAGCTTTTGTTTTGCACAAAACAGGTCGCGTGTTACAGCATCATTCTCAGCATTGAGAGTTCGCCCTCTTGCCATTGTCTCAATTGTGTTAATTGCTAGCCTACGACATCAAAGTTAAAATATCAGTCCGATGAATCAGTTCAATTTTCGTATCATTTCTTCGTTCATTTCCGGTCTCTTTAATCGACCGGAAAATGCCCGATGAATTTTCTCTTGTTTTCGCTAACCTTCGAATCGTTCGCTAAATTCACTCTAAATTTCAATCAAAAAGTTAAATTGTTGCAAATAAAATGGTGTTTGTTTGTTTTTGGCATTTACGAGAAATTAGAATTAAACAAAAAGAAAAAAAACAATGAAAATCTTTTTTATCGAAGCAAAGTGTCTCAAAGTGCTTTTTGTAGAAAAGAAGGTGTTGCGTTCAGCGTCCACGCAGAACATTCTGGCTGAATTGTCCGATGATGTTCCCACGCGGATTGTAATTGCAAACGACCAGCACTTTGCCGGTTTTCGTCTTGCTGACGCCGACACCGAGCTCCTGCGATGTCTTCCAGACGAGCTGTGTGAAATGGCCGGCGCGGAAAACGCCTTTTGGTTCAACGTTGAAATCGTACTCTTTGATCTCCTCGTACCACGATCGACAGACATCTTTGGGATTCGCTTTGGCATTCCGGTCGGATGACCACAAACAGTAGATATTTTCGCCGTAGATTGTGTTCGGGCGGTGAGCGAAACGATCTTCGGAGGCTAATGTCACGGCCCAATCTTGTGCGAGGGTGTTCAGCTTTGTGCTCATTCTGAAAGGTTGAAACTGGGAGGTTCAGTCACATCAGAGGCGTTAGATGCGATTCAATACAACTACCTGAGCTCCGGCGCACCGTGCTTCCTGCGATAGTCGTTGTGATACTTCAGCACAGCTTTGAGGAATGCCTCCAAGTTCAAGTTGTCTTTGTCGATTTCGATCAACAAGGAATCGTCAAAAGACACACTTTGACCCGACTTATTCGGAATGGCTGCTGGACTGTCGGTGAAACCGCCAGCGGGGGGAACATTTTCGGCAAAACTTCCGATGAAATTGCCCGGTGGATCGTAATTGGCCACCACAAAGACCTGTCCCGAGCGATTCTTGGCCATGCCGATACCCAGCTCACGGCTATCCTTCCAGATGACTTGGGTGAAATGGCCGGTTTTCAGGGTGGACGGCTCTTTGCCGTAGATGTGATTGACTTCCTCGCTGTACCAATGCTCGACCGGCTCCCAGCCTTTGACCACAACATTCGAAGTGGAACTCCATGAGCAGAAGATATTCTCGCCATAAGGAGAGTTGTTGCGATGCACCGGAGTGCCACGAGCCGCAATCACCTGCAAAATCACGAAAACACCGAGTTGCAAATTGAATTCTCTCGAGAAATGCTCAAGCGACTCATCTCACCTTAGCCCATTCCTCAGCGAAACGGCACAGTTTCTTGCTCAGCTTCAGTGTTGAAACGCCGTGCTTCAAACGAAAATCGTTGTGAGCTTTCAGACAAGCCCGCTCAAACTCCGACGGTCCAGTCGTCCTCTTCGCAACCGGTGACGGACTCGCTCGCCGTCCCTTCCTTGGTGTCTCTGTGCTGCTCGCTACGCCCGAGGTGCTTGTTGTTGTCGTTGCTGTCGTGGTCGAAACGGTGCTCGATGAAACGGTGCTCGTCGACGAGGCTTCACATTTCATCGTGCTGACATCTATCGACGAAATATTCAACGACGGAGCTTCACTGTTGATGGTCGACCGAAGCAGCCGTTGAGCACAAGACGATTTTTGAGCTTCCGATTCCACCAAACCATGTTTCTCCTTGATGACAATCGTCCGATCTGGCTTGTGACCTTTGTACGTTTGGATCGTTTCGAACGTCACAATTTCCAATTGCGGTTCCGCTTCTGGCTTCTTGTGATTTATCATTCGTTGATCCGTTTTCCGAACCATCACCACGCGAGACAGCGATCCGCAATCGTGTGTCGTGCTAACCGTTGGCAGTTTCGTAACATCCATTTGAACGGGACGGAGGGGCCTGCAAAATGAACATACAAAAGAATCAAACAAAATTTCCATCATGCATTCCATTTAATTGCCGCTGGAATCGAATCAACTCGAATCGCATCAATTCGAATCAATCCAACGATATCAAATGCTCAACTTCCGCAATTGCATCACAACCGCAAATGCTCATTCCGTGTCCTTGAATCAACATTGCCCCATTATCATGCGAGAAAAACTTCAAGCAATCGAAATGAATAAATCGCATAAAATTTTCGCGTAAAAACGAAAAAAAAAAACAAACAAAAGAAACTAACGGTAAAGTTTTCCATTGGCGAAAGTTTCCTCGCAAAGGGATCCCCATTCGAATGTTGTCGGCGTCGATTTACAAGGAACAAACACGAAGCGATTTCATGCACCGGCCAAAATCGAATGGAACGCTTTCCACGCGAAGAAAGGTCTTCGTCCAAAACACCAAATCGATGCGTTGTGTTTGGTTTTTTGCGAATCAATTTTTGGCGACCGATTCCGTACAAGGGCCAAGCGTAGTGTGTCGCCTCTTTCGATTTGTTGTGCAGATATTTCCGAATGGCGAGAATTGGCGACATATCGGTACCATTTGTTGCGGTACGTGCACTATGGGCACTGGCACCGGGAAAGAAAATCCAAATTCGTTTTGCGGTCGAAGAATGTCTGACGGAGGCCCAACAAGCACATCGACGACATAATCGGATTCGCACGGAAGTGGATTCACGAAAAAAACGATCCGCCGAATTGTCTTATTTGCACCGGCTGCCGCCGCCGCCGCCTCCGTCAACAATAGATTGCTTCTCGGGAACACTTGAGTGGTGTGACGAAGACGACGAAGACGAAGACGACGACGTAGAGGAAGCAGGGAAAGAATGACGGCAGCAAAATACACAGCTCGTAATCAAATCCGTTGTAATGCGATGATGTGAATATTAAATTTGCGCTCAAATTTCATTTGAATTGATTTCCACACGAATGTATCGTCTTATTGAATGGATGTCAAATGGGAATGGCATGCATTGAATCGCTTGAACGATTGTCAGTCATTCGAATGTGGATAATCGAATGCGAAGTGATTGCAAGTGACGATAACAATATAATTAATAAATTTGGCATATGCGCCGGGGCTTTGTGGTCACAATCGACGCGTCAAACGTCAAGCCATTGTCGGTTCGAGCGATAGCCTAGTGACGGTGCGGTGCGGAGCGACAAACATGGAAAATGTAGATAAACGGATTTCGTCGACAATGAATCCGTAACCTTGACATTTATGCTTTCGCAATGTGCGTCGCATGATTCTCATTTGAATGGTTGGCTGGCGAGTAGTTTGTCGCAACAACTCATGAATTTTGTGTGCGATGATGATTTTCTTCGAAAATGACAGTCAATTCTTCGAGAAATCGTTGACATTTTATCTATGTGGGGCATTGGCGTGAATGGCACGGGTTGAGAAACCGTACGTTATCGTCTGTTTGAAGGGATTATCCTCGAGACGGGCCTCATAAACGGGGACAATCCCAAATGGGTCGCTGCCTTGGCGCATTGAGTCTCTCGTTCGAAATTCAAACGTTGTTTTTCCAAAAGGAATTCCCCCGTCCACACCATGATCGCCCTCAATTGGCTGACATAAATGAGCCATTCAATTTGGACTGTCCCATTATTCAACGAAGATGATGCCATCAAAGGGGTCAAACATCAATAAATGGTCGATCGCAAACATATCAACTGCCCGATCGCGCACACAACACACACTTTTCCATGCCAAACACTCGAAGCCATTCGCAAAACAACAATAATTGACATTTAATTATGGAAAAAACGACGAAAAACAAACAAAACAATTAAATCATTATTAAATTTCTGTCGAATGTTTTGTTGAATCATTTTCATTTCGGTTCGGTTTTAATTAAATAATTAGTCATTTTGCATCATTGTGGTTTGCGTGCAAACGCGATTCTCGATCGGCCGCCGTCACACAACAGTCATTCGATCGTTCAATTCTGATGGTTCGCCCAGCAATGAGCTTATGCTCGGTTGATCTGGTATTGATTAATCGACAAGAATGACGATCACCGTGGTCGATCGATCACCAAATCCGAGGATTACATTACATTTTGATTATGCTCGATCATTCAAAACGATCATTCGATCGCAACGTATATCGAAAGCGAATGTCAAAGGCAGTCCCCAAAGCTTATGAAATTGTCTTTCTGCGTTTGATACAATTCCAATTTCGAATCGAAAGTCACAAATGACACAACGGTATCTCGCCAGTCGATGAATGATCGTTATTGAATGGGCAAAGGGTTGACATAATTTAGCGAAATTGCAATTAATAAAATTGTGGAATGAAACACATTCAATTGGATGAGCATTTGGAAAACGGCATATGGTCGCATTAATAAGCGATTGCTGGAGCCCGCTATGGTTATTAACAATCATTTGTATTGTCTGCGATCGCCCATACGATTGTGCGCATTCGAAAAGCTGACTGGTTGTGTGCGATCAACATTTTGTTATTTTTTTTCGTTATTAATTAGATAAGATATGCCTATTAAAAGGTTTTCTACGTTTATATTTCATTATTTTCGCTTTTTCACTTTTTTCGTCGTTTTCTTTGACTTTTGCAGTTCATCGCACACAACCCGTCAATGATGTGTCAAGCAATCGCTCATCGTGTCACTTGACCGATTCCACGCCACTTGATGGCGCACAATTGGATGTCCTCTTGGCGGACGAGGTGTCATAAATTCTGGCCGGCCACATCAGCTCCGTCCGATTGAATCTCTTTACAATCAATAGATGAATTCCGGTTGATGTTTGACATCCGCTGGAATTTCTTCGAAAAACATTCGATTCGGGCATCCAAACAACAGCGGTTGTCGTCAGCGTTGATGGGTTTATTATTGTTTGGCGAGCAAATATTTTGAATCGTAAATAAATATTCGCTTCTTCACGTTCAAATGAGCGACACAACGCACAGCATTCGGCCAAAGAAAAACGCTTGATCGAACCCACTGCGAATGGGTCAAAACGGAAGATTGAATTTAAACCGATGTTTGAGCATCGACTCTGCGAATGAAGAGCAAACAAACGAAATTCCATTGTTGAAGGCGACTCCTTGGTCGATCGACCAAGTTTCATTGAGGAATTGGCCGTGCGGTCTCGCTGAAATGGCTGTGGAACAATCGAGAATAACCACCATTTCATCGTCGACGGATCGACTGCCAAAGTGCAAAACTCGCTTCGAACCGACGTCATAACGTTCATTCATTCAATTCATTCGCGCAATTTGCATCACATTTCGAATAATTCGTTTTGTTAATTGCAATCGAAAACAACGCCCGCACGGGGGAAGGCGAGCAAAAAAACGTAGAGAAAGAAACGGAAAAAAGCGAGAAGAAAGAAAAAAGAAAAATCAATTCAATAGAATTTACCTGCATCTGGATGCCATTTTCAAGCAACATACTTCCATAATGTTTATTGTTGGACGTTTGATTTCGTTTTTGCGCTGTTAATTGTTATTTATTTCACCATTCGCCCGTTGCGATTGAACCGCTTGCTGCGAATTATTGAATTCGAAAATGAACGTCAGGTGAATGAAGGGGAAAACCTGGCTTGATTCTCGATCGGATGATAATCATCAATGAATCTTTCACTCGTGCGATGTTTCGACTGGATGCGAAATCACAGCGAATGGTTTATTCGTCCGGCTCTGGTGGATTTTGGCTGATGCTTTGGGCTGCATGCGGGAATGGAAGGAGAAAGAAATGAAAGAAAATTTTTTAAATTTGAAAATCAATAAATTTCATCGGAAATTATAACGAAATTGCGATTGGCAATTTGTCGCACAGACACACACACACTCACACATATGTACACATGCACACACGAGACGGTATCGACGGAGAAATGCTAATTTGCGATTCGCTTCACGTGAATTCGAATTGAACGATTTTCCATTTGAATCGACGGGCGACAGGACGGTAGGACGACACGGCAACCCCTTTGCGACCGAACGAATCAATCACGAAATTTTCTTCGCTTTCCGGAAATAGGACAGATGTTTGCCTGCAGTTGATTTCCCAGAGCTTCGCTGGGTCCAATTTTCGCGGGTGAAACCATCAACGGTTCAGGAATCGCTTGCGCGTAAAACTGTTCACTGGCATTGCAGTAGAGCACTACGACGGATAAGATGAATGTTTTGATGCGGAACTGATGGGATTGCAGTTGCTTTTCGACGATGAAGAACAAGAAGAAGAAGAAGCGAATGCTGATGCCGTTTTTCTCGTCGCGAAAAGGGGGTGAATGGCGATAGAACAAGCGATCAATTCACACGTTAGCAAGTTGATGCATCCAAACGAACCGTATTTCAATGATGAACCACACTGTATTTTATTTTATTCGAAATTCAAAATAAATATTTGATTTGATCTGAATCGACAATTGTATGT
>JANSTV010059322.1:0-12284 GCA_027564135.1 Lestremia cinerea | reverse complement strand
TTTTTGCGAGAAAGGATGATGGACGGCTTTAGGGTAATAAATTATGAGATAAGACATCACAATTACAATTTACTTTAGTTTCGTTTCTTTCATCATTTATTTTGATTTATTCGTTTCTTAATTTTCTTTTCATTTTCTTTTTTTCGTTTCTTTTTCGTTAATTTTTATTTTTGTTTTTTCCTCCTCCCAAATTAAATTTGAGTTAATTGAGTTAATTACGTTGGCCATTCAATTCGATTGAGTTTCATAATTTTTAGTTTGTTATCTTTAGCCATTTCTCACACACAAAATCAACTTAAATGTTTTCGACATTTCGATCAACAAAAGAAAAGAGAAAAGCAAAAAAATAAACGAAGAAAATTCGAATTAATCGAGCAAACAGTCAGAAACGATCAAGAAAAATGCCAAGCACACGATTTAAATCAGTGAAGCAAATTTGTTTTTCGTTAATTTTTTGTTGTTCCGATTTCGATTCTAATCGTCGACACAGCACGCCGATTCGCAAAATAAAATGACCGTGAAGCATACGAACGTCAAATGCGTAGAAAGAAAGCAAAAAAATAAAACGAAAATTGTCCAAAATATTTAAGTTTGAATGTTAGACTGATTGAGGTTGCATACCGGAACAGAGAGCGAACTTGCGTGAAAGCAATCGAATTAACAGCGCGAGCGAACGGTAAAACGAAATCTGTCAAAGCATACAGCCTTAATAACAGTTAACAAATAACAATCATTCGGTATCTTCTCCGAATATTTCATTCTACGAGCAAGTAAATGTCCTCGATCTCGAACGACCATATCCAAACCGTAGGAATGTACTCACATCTGCCGGTATGTGTCGGCTGTCGCGAGCATCACATTCACACTGAATCACTCGACACCAGTAAAATGCAAAATATTCGTTCAGAAACTAACCAAAAGAATGACAACGACTCTAATCACTTGAAATAGAATCGATTTGATGATTGTTCATTAACAGAGCCGGACTCAATTCTCTTTTAGGACTCGTACGATTACTATGACCGATACGATGATGGACGGGATCTGTTCGAGCGCCGTTACTCCGGCATGGGTGGAAATGGCGGTCCACGAGGTGGCGGACGAGAGTTCATGCCAATGGGTCGTAGAGACCCAATGCCATTACCGCCCTCGTTAGGTGGTGGGAGTATTCGCGGCATTGCCGGAAATAACTCAGTGCGAAGCGGCAACAGCGCTAGCGGTGGCTACGATACAGTATTCAGTCGGAGAAGCCCTCCCAGATCTGGTAATGGAATCGGCAGATTTAGGTAAGTCCAACCCTCAGTGACCCCCCCATCAATCAGCCATGAGCATTCTAACATCTCAATTTCGTTCCGCAGCAATTACGAAGACTTCAGCAGAGATTCATTTGATGATCGTCGACCAGGTCGAGAAACGTTCGATGATCGACGTCAAGGAATGCGAGGACCATCACCCACCTCATTGCGTTACGCACCATACTGATAAAACCAGCCCATTCAACATCACAAACAGAAACACGATGATCTTCAAGACAACATTTATGCAAAACGCATCTCAATTTTTGAAGTGAAAACCAGCAAAGAATTATCAATGAATGTTAAGAGTGCATTTTTTTATGGAATGAAATCAGATTTGTGGAGGAATGGACCTACGAGAAGACTCGATTTAATCAAAGAAACGGAATGCCGTTCATCAATTAAGTTAAACAAGTAAAAGAGAACGTATCGTCAAAATAACGATGAAATTATCGTCGAGAGTTAAGCGAATCCTAAGCCGCTCATCTTTGTAATTTGTTGTAATTAGAAATTTGAGAAGAATTCTCCAGTTTTCTTTTCCATTTCCTTTCCGCTCTCCTTCACCTCTTATAATTATTTGAGTTTGTGATTTGCAATTGTTAACGCCATTGCTCAGATTACTTTAATTGTTTCCTCACTGTCAAGTAAATTGAACGCAATTGATTTCGATGAGAAGCTGGATAACTTTCTCATCGACTCTCATTGCGTTCAACTGTAATTATTATAATTTTTCTATATCTAATTTTGTGGATTAAACCAGATGAGATTGAAATCAGTATGGAAATGAATATTAATGAAAACTTATTCTATATTTGATGTCAAAAAAAATGTGGTAAAAAGAAAAATGTCCACAAATAAAATTGGATGGAAGCTACAGAGAGACTGTAGAGTGAATGAATAATTGGACTGAGTTTTATTCAATGCGAATTCGAACCGTCTGAGGGTGATAACGGCAAAAATCGCGAATAACTCCTGAATGGCGGTTCATATTTTGACTGTTTCTTGCCGCTTCAACGGACAATTCAACGAAAAAAGATCGCAAAAGATGGCGCCAGATTTCCGCGAGCGATTTCCAGAGGCAAACAAAGCAAAAGCGCAAAACCTACGATTTACGAACGCAAACACTGAAATGAATGAATAAGAATTGTCACACGAAAGCGAACCGCAAACGATAATGTTATTGTCACAAATGTCAATTATTGCGTTAGTTAGTAATTCAATTGGAAGAAGTGTCGGAGAATTATTGTTCAAGGGAAACAGTCTGCTGTCGGATCGAATCGCCACTTTTCGTGTAGAAATAATAGAGAGAGAAAAGAACGGACGAAAGAGATGACGAAAATTTATTGCGAATAGAAGAATTATTTCGCGAATCAATTAGCAGTCTTGTGACAGAACATCGTCGACAATACTTAATTGACTGACCATCGATTCAACGGTGAAGTGCTCGGTGGTTGAAACAAGATACCAGCTTAACGATGTTCAAAAATAATTAAGTTTTTTTGTGAGGCGAAAATTGGGTTATTCCGCGTTTGCTTGGAATTGTGGCTCTCACGGCCGCTCTGCACGTTGGTGAGTGTCGATCACTGTCGATGATAAGATCAATGGGAGATTACCTTATGGTGTTAGTCTAATCGATCGTAATTACGATTATTGTTTGTTGTCGCAAGCATATACTAAACGCAACAGGTGTTCACTGCGGTAGACTCATCAGAGGCACAGCCACACACACATGCACCCGCAGTGACAACACACAAAGATACACCATCCGACTGGCATACCATTCACGATGCACATGTATAGGCCGTTTAGAGGAGCGGAGTGATAAGCGGCGGCGGCATCGAAACGAATAAAAAATTCAATTTCGATTTCGAGCTCGATTTTATTCGAAACCGTCGTTCGCATAGAGGCGGCTGTGCATGACAAACAATCTGAAGACACGCAGCGCTCGAGCTGAGTTCCGACGTTGCTCCCGTATAAAAAGTGAAATGGCATTCGAATGTGTTCTCAGTGAGTGACCTACAGACGTTCAGTTGATGTGATCCCGACGTCGTTGTACGGAATCGTTAATTGATATCGATCATTTTTGGATTGGTCGATTGTGTCGATTTGTGTCGATTTGTGTCGATCGCATGGAATATTTGACGTTAATTTAAATTTCAAATTTCGGTACTTGATGTTATTTCAGTTGGTTCGCTGTATATTTCCCTCAATGTTCAATCGCTCTGAATAAATTGATATGAGCCAGAAGTTGGCAATAAATGACTGAAAACGTCGCGTTTTAGAGTTGACTTTTTGCCCCGGACCGAAATAAAATCGTCAAACAAACGAAGAAACGATTTTGACGCGTCATCCAATCAAATCGAAATCCATTAAATGGCTATTTCGGATACGTTGTCAAAAAGGATGCCGCCCTCCGAAAGACGATGCATGGTGTGCGGTGACAAAGCGCTAGGCTACAATTTCAATGCGGTCACGTGTGAAAGTTGCAAGGCATTCTTTCGCCGGAATGCATTGTCAAGCAAACAGTTTTCGTGTCCGTTCAGCGAAAAGTGTGAGATAACCGTGGTGACACGACGCTTTTGCCAGCGGTGTCGCCTCGAGAAATGCTTCGTCATTGGTATGCGTAAGGAGTACATCATGTCCGAAGAGGACAAGATTCTCAAGCGCCGTAAGATTGAAAAAAATCGAGCAAAGCGAAAATCAACGATCGACAGCTCGCCAAACATGTCAACACCGTCGCCACCAATGAAGATGAAGAAGGACTGTGCCAGCACAACGTCAGACACAAATGACTATTGGGAAAGTCGCGAGAGCACTGTCGATCTCAATTACATCGATTCGTCACAATCATCGCCTGAACTGTACACCTACAGTCCACCGATGAACGTTAACACGTCACCGGCTCAGTGTGTGCCCCGCTCGAAGCCACCATCGGTAAACGTTCCGTCACCGATAGCCGTACCTACGCCACAATATCCCACCATGGACTTTGTGAGCAGCTACATGGAACAACCGCAACCTTTCAGTCCGATGATTACATCAGCAATGTCATCGCTGCATGGATTTACTTCTAAGACGACCACCGAAATGGCTCCCACGCAAATCACAAAGCACTCGTCGGCTTCGGATATCGTCAATCGCTTGGTTGATTATCCAGAGGAGGCAAGCCAAATCATTAACGTGCTCATGCCAACACCGAAAGATGCCATGGATATCCTCACGAAAATCATTTCTTCGCAAAAGGATGCAATGCGATTGATCGGTCACCTCATCGGGGCGCCAGGCGATGCTTTGAAAATCATCGGGAAATTGATGAATTCCCCCTTCGATGCGCTAACCGTGTTCACAAAATTCATGGGCTCGCCGGCTGAATCGTTGGAAATTATTGCGAAAATTGTCAATTCGCCCACAGAAGTGCTGCAGTTCATTCAACAATTGATGAGCTCACCCGAAGATGCCCTCGAAATAATGAATAAATTCATGAATTCGCCGGCTGAGGCTATGAAAATGCTCACCGACATGGTGAACAATCAATTGGCTGATTCCACAACAAAAACAGAGCACGAAGATTTGACAATAACCGCTCAGGCAATCGATACATCGATATCATTATCAAAACACTTTTACGAATATCCGCAACAATCGAATAGCGATCATCCGACAACGGCAACCATAGCAGCAACACTGGATATGGCGGCGGCAACATCAAGAACATCAACATCATCTTCATCGCCGTCACCGTTGGCATCTCAATCATCATTATCGCCATTGACGTCCACATCGTCCTTGAGTTTTACGTCGTCGCCGTCAGCAACATCGTCTTTATTCAAACCGAGCACAATAAGAACGTCGATCAAAGGCTTATTAGAGTCATTTCGAAATGAGAAGTCCACGCGTCATGGGTCGACCACAGCAGCCATATCTGCGGCTCTATCGGGTGAAGTAACCGGTAAGAATGCATGCTGCGCCAGCAATGCACCGGTCAGCAGGCATGGTTCGCGATACCACATGGAAATTAACGAGTCACCACTTACCGCACCAATGGTGTTTGCCCCACAGTCGATGACACCCACCCCCACACCAACGCCAGTCATAACGCCCTCGCGGACACCCATCGAAACACCCTTTTCAACACCAGTACCAACTCCGGCTTGCACTCCGACCAACACCACCGTCGGATCGTCCATCTTCGAGCATATTTTCGACCAAGAAGAATCGCATAACAATCCGCTGGAAGCCGCCATATCCGATGCCATATTCCTGGAATACGACAGCTACAGCGTCACTCGCCCATTGGAGTGTCGAGATCTCAACGATAACGAACGTGCCAAACTCCATGAATTGATCGTTGCCAACAAATTCCTGTACGCGCCAGTCGACGAGGATCTCTCAACGTTTTCAAACAAGGCTCAGTCCAAGGTGAGTGTTGTTTTGTTTTAATTGCCTTCCAATCGTGCGGACATCCGCAAACGCTCATAATACACAGATGTTCGAATTCAAATGTTTTCGGCATGTAAGTGACCGAAACACCTTGTCGCGATCAGTTCGAGGCACATTGTTTGATCAGATTGTCGGCCAACTGTGTATCAGTTCATGAATTGCAATTGAAGCATTACACCGGTGTCAATCGTAGCCATTCATCGTTTCCTTTCCATCATTCGTTTTTTCATTCAACAACTGGACTATCGGTAGCCGCCAATTCTAATTGAAGCGAAAAAAACGAGCAAATCGTCGTAATCGTCATCCTCAAATAGTCTGCGTGCGATATGATTTCAATCACAAATAACAAGAGGTCATTTGTTTTGCTGTCAATGGCGGAGAGAAACATCATCCGATCGATCCGAAATTGTCAATTTCGTCCGTCGCACCCAAAGTGAGCCATTCGTTGAATCCGTTTCGATATTCGATATCAATTCGTAAACTTCTAATCAATTCGATTAACCATTTCACATCAACTTGAAGTTTACAACGAATTTTCTATCTCGTGGATTTGCTGGATTGCGTGTGTGTGTGTGTCGGTGCCCTGCTCTCTCCACCTCGCCATTTCAATGTTATCAAACGTTTCACAGCTGCAAACATTTTTTTCGTTGCTCCGATTTGATAAGACATTTGGCAGGTTATTTTTATTATGAATTAAACATTATTCGATTAGAATGCCAATTGGTCAAAAAAATGAATTTCTGCCCAACAACAACAAATTGCAAAGTTTGGCGTTAGAAGAGTCATTGGTTTGTGCCTGAAAACAATGCGGTTTTGATGCGATTTTGATGCGATTTCGATGCAATCTTGATGCGATCTGTTGCCGACTCGGCGAGGAGTTATTTTTCGCGAAAATTCTTGAATAAAATTGAAAAATGGTCCGATTATTTCTTTTGCCAACTGCCACCTCCGTCACCTTCCAATGAAGTCTCCAAACAAAAATTGCTAACTTCGATCGAATTGAGCTGATTCTCCGAAATAAACTTTTTCGATATTCAAGCTGCGCAAATTTGTTAGTTTTCGTTGGAAACGCCATTCTATGACGTCAATTGAAACATTTGATAGAACTTATTGGTTTTCGAAGATCTCCAGAGATCATTATTGCCGAATAAATATGTATTCGTTCCGGTTAGATAGCATTGAAGAAAAAAAATTAAATACTTTGTGAACTTGACAGAAGAAGGGACAAATAGTGAGGAATGAAAGCCATGTTTCGATGTTTGTTTTCTTTTTCGATCTTATCGGGTTGGAGCCGAGTTTCTTTCGGTAAATTATCAGCGGCATTCGGACACGGGCGGGAAGCTTCTGGAATGCGATCAAATGTAAAATATTTCCCATATTTCCCCACCACCGACATACCCTATGAACACAAATCAGCTGAAAAAGGTCAACCAGAATTCTTTAGACATCGCCTGCATGCAAAAATGTGTCGTTTAGAAGTCTCGTGTTCACAGGGAACATTATCTCGATCCTCATTCGTTGGTTCGGCGTTTTTCACGATCATCAGCCATCATGACCTAAGCCAAATATGCAAATTATTTCGTTTAGCAAAACGTTAACGTTTCGAAATGAAATATTCAAAAGCATATTCCAAGACGTTAATGACCGGTGATCGATGGCGAT
This sequence comes from Lestremia cinerea, assembly GCA_027564135.1. Taxonomy (NCBI): domain Eukaryota; kingdom Metazoa; phylum Arthropoda; class Insecta; order Diptera; family Cecidomyiidae; genus Lestremia; species Lestremia cinerea. The sequence continues at coordinate 4,887 of JANSTV010059322.1, read as the reverse complement.
CCTCTCGGTAATTGTGTCGTGGATCCGTGCCTTCGAGTTTTCGATTCAAAAATTATCAATCGACTTCGAACGTGTTATTTGAACAGCAGGTGTTGATGAGCGTTACGTGAATGACTCATGCGCTAGCGCTGCAAGTTCAAGTCGATCAATCGATCGGTCGATCGGTCGACATTGCATCCAAATAATCTCAATGTTATCATTCCGATTGAATATTCCTTTCGGTAAATCATTCTGTAGTGACAACACAATCGAGAGCAACACGAGTGCGATACAAGTTAGAATATTCTTGTTTGGTAATGACAAATATATTGTCGGTTTGGATGCCATTGGTGGTTATATTTTTTCGTTTCTTTTTTCGTGTCGAATTTTTGTTTAAGGCGTTTGGCGAACTGATAAACACGTGAATGATTGTAAGGCATTTTCAAATTTCTTCGATTTCCAATAGTTTACTTCGTGTGTTCTGTGTGCTTCATGTGCTTCAAGCGCTTCATGTGCCTCATGTGTCCCGTGTGCTTCATGTGCCTCATGTGGTTCATGCGATACGTGTGTCTCGTGTGTTCCGTGCCCCATATGCGACAGCAATATCTAATTTCGTTTCATATTTTGTCTCGCCTCAGTCAATTATCAAATAAAACATTTGGTACTCGCAGTTGATTAGATTAAATGTGAGACATTCGAAATCGACAATGTCGCGGGAGGGCCGTAAATGTTCGATTGATTCGCCCGAATGAATCGTCGAAACACTTTAATTCGCTTCGGAATTTATTGGTATCGTTTCTAACTGTATCTCTCGCGGATGTCTTCTATCTGCAATAATTTATCCCGGAAATCGGTCCTTCTGTTAAATTGCACGCATCCTATCAATGACCAACAAGATGAAAACATCATCCTCCATCGATTCGCAGCATAAATCTCACCAAATCCCTTTTCTTCCCATTTCAGACGGAGAAAAATCCCCATGATCCTCAACTGCTGACACTAATCAATCTAACGGCGTTAGCCATTCGCCGTTTGATAAAAATGGCCAAAAAGATTAGTGCATTCAAGACGATGTGCCAAGAAGATCAAGTCATTCTCCTGAAAGGCGGGTGCATTGAGATGATGATTTTGCGGTCGGTGATGCAATACGATGCGGATCACACGTGGAAGATACCGCAAAGTGAGGCCACAATGACATCGATCAAGACTGACATACTGAAATTGGCCAATGGAAATGTCTACGAAGAATACGAGAAATTCATTCGATCCTTCGATCAGAAGCTGCGCAAGGATGAGAATGTCATACTGATTATGAGTGCCATTGTTTTGTTTACGCATCGCAGCAGGGTTATCCATCCTGATGTTCTGACTTTCGAACAGGTTCGTCTCTCATTGAGCCACTGTCATTTTCCAGAGATCCATTACATTCATTTCGCTTTTTTTCATTCTTTGCAGAATTCCTATTATTATCTCCTGCGAAGGTATTTGGAGAGCATGTACCCCGGCTGCGAAGGCAAATCGCTGTTTTTAGTTTTAATGCAAAAAATCCGCGAGCTCCAACGATTGAAGGATGTCATCATTGGATTGTATTTGGACGTGAATCCAAGCCTAGTGGAGCCACTGCTCCGCGAAATATTCGATTTGAAAAATCATTGAGTGCCATTTGACTGTGTTGAATATTACCACAAGCGACCATTGGATCGGATAAAACCGATAATTTTCCGAAATGTGATTTTTTTTAAGCGAAAATGTGACAGGAAACTTGTTTTAAGGAAAATGTACAAACTCATACCGAGACACCTGGATGTGAATAGAAATTATTATTATTATTAATTGCCAGGCCAATCGCAGATTGTCGTATTATTCAAGTGCCTTTGCCATTTAATATTGCTGTGCAAAATTACGCTTAGGCTAGTTGAAGTGATCATGCATTGCTAAGCATCAGGAGCAAGTGGCCGTCTGACCATTGGCCAGCCAGTCGAGCATTTGTGCTAATCATTTGTGACAAGATAAGATGCGAGTGATATTGTTATTCGATTGAAATTGATGGAAATTGCGAAATTTATTCAGAAAATGATGCGAAAATAAAATTCGTAGATTTTTATTATTAAAGGCTTTACTAGAAATTTCCTTTCATTTTGACAATAAATAAATTTCATATTGAATTAATTTGGGTTTTTTTGGTGTACGCCTCTTGATGATTGAATGCCACAGCGACTGCATTGTTTGAGTCATTCCGAAACGGTCAATAATATTGTCCAGTTGATATCACATTGAAATTCACTTGTTCGTTTATTAATCATCGACTTAATTATCTTTTGCGTAGATTCATATCAAACGGTGATAATTCCGATATTAATATCGGAAAGTCATGATAACAGCCAAACACTGTGTTGCACGCAAGGCAAGACAACGGGTCGCAATTGCGCCGACAAGTGAGTCTCGAATGAACGATGGAAATCCAGTGCATTCTCAAAATGAGACGACAATCAACGCAGCGAATGATATGACGAATTCAATGCAAATTCCATGATCGACCGCTGCCGACGCTGCCAGAGCGTTTCTTGCTGCGGTCGGCCGAATCTTTGCGTCCCATCACCGGGCTGCCGCCCGAACTTATGTTTCGTATCAACGATCGAAAGCCTCTTGCCTGTGAATCGGCCATATTGCCGACATTTTGTGTCTCTTGAGCGATAATATAGAAGTCATCGACGATATGAGCCGGTGGCATGATATCAAACGGTACGATATCGCTCAATGTTTGTGGATTTGTTGTGCATTGCAGTCGTTGTTTCGATTCATTCAATTTTCGTTGTTCATGGAATGTTGAGCGTCGTGATTGATGTGTTGATGTCGCCGACATCGGTGATGACGATGTTGCTGATGTCATTTGTTGCTGCTGTTGTTGTTGCTGCTGCTGCTGCTGCTGTGTGTTCATTGATTGTAGCCGACTGCGAAGTATTTGATTTTCCTCTTGAAGCTTCTTGATTAATGTTGCCTCGGTTTCAAGGCGAGCGATTGTCGGTTGAGGCATACATTGGAATATTGTTGCCAGAAAATTATGCAATGAGATGAGCAGCGTGTCTTGCCATTGTTTTGAGAAGCAAACAGCAAAGGTGGAATGTTCATCGGGGTTTCGGCAAAAGGGGAAAACTGAAATTAAAGGATGATTCGCTTGTTGAGAGTCGCTGTGGAAATACGCCTCCAACGGCATAGACTTACAAAACCACTCTTTCCATTCGGCGTGAGCGTGCAGCTCTGGAGCCAATTTAGCGAAAAAATCCGTAACCTTTTCTTGTTTGCCAGCAGCAAAAGCTGTTACCAAATACAATTTTAGGATGCTGAATTCGAGTTTCTTGACAGCTGCAAATGAACGAATGAAAACCCATTGCGATTATTGATTTCTGCAGAATCGATCGCAGACAAACCTGAGGCAAACGAATGCTCCAACTTGCTAAACAAGTGGCCATCCAAATGATTCCAAATGTCGCGCAGGGATGGCAAGTCTTGTGTATTGATCGAATGCGTTATTTGATCGATAATCTTGTCCACACGGAATCCTTTGTCTTTGTCTGTCTTGAGTTCAGAGTCAAAGGATTTAAGAGAATTCGGAAATCCACGAAACAACATGTATTCGCGAATCAACGCATCGACATATTGAATGTGAGCCATTGGGCCTTGCTTGTTTTGGCAGCCGTACCGGAATTCTCAATCGCTAGACGACTCGATCGAAAACAAATATCTCAAAATCGATAAACACAACAATCCAATCGAATTGATAAGACCACAACCAGACGACACAATACAATTTTGATGTTCCGCTTAGTGTTTTGACGTTTCGATAATTTGAGTCGATGTTGTTTTTTGAATGGAGACGCCCGATTCACGCAAGACACCAAATCACGTTGCGATTGTTGTGTTGCCAACCTTCTCAAAAAATGCTTATGTCACGTCATAGTTGACACTTCGTGGTGATTTCTGTCAAGTGTAAAACAATTTATTTACACATTTCAGCCGAGGAGGAAAAATTGTGCTGTTTTTTTTGTTAAGCGAAATTTCATAAAAAAACCAAAGATATGTCTTCGAATCGTGTTCGAACTCGTGAATTGAAATCTGGCGAAACGATTGCTTACAGCGAATCAGCCATTCGAAATAATGCCAGTGCCGTTGAATATTGTCGAACTTCAATGGCTGCGCTGAGTGGCAGTACAGCAGGTAATTGACTACAGTTGAATCAATTGGCCGAGTGATTGTTAAATGATGGTGGAAAACTCTTCTCTTTTCCAGGCATCATGGGTTTCACCGGAATCATCGGTTTCCTCTTCTATCTGGTCACAGTGCTCGGTTTGTGGTGTTTGTTGCTGCTGAAAACCGGCTCGAATTGGCAAAAATTCTTCATCAATCGACAGTCTCTGCTGACCAATGGATTCTTGGGGGGTCTTTGCACGTATGTCCTCTTCTGGACATTCTTGTATGGGATGGTTCACGTCTATTAACCCTTTCGCAGCGACAATTTCCCGATTTTCTTTTCGGTTTTCCATTTTCCTTTCTCTTTTTTCCTTTAAAACATTTTCACGTGAAGCAAGTTAATTGAACAGTTTGTAAAATCGAACATTTTATTTATTATTAAAAAAATCGTATTTTCAAGGGTCGATTCGATGGATTTTTTTGGGGAGGGCTGCCCATTCGAGATTTAAAAAAAAACCATTCCGAATAAGCAACACTTTATTTTATTTAATAAAATAAGGCAAATTACAAATATATTCGATGAAATGACTAGTTAATTGAAAGATAACAATAATTATAAAACGCAAAACTGATCCATGAAAATCACAAATCACTTGAGCAGTTTTTTGGTAAAATTCTTATTTTTCTTGAAATAAAATGCTGCCAAATAAACGGAGCTGC
>JANSTV010059311.1:0-12286 GCA_027564135.1 Lestremia cinerea | reverse complement strand
GTACACTGAAGTTGTTTTTTGTGAAATCCACACCCCGCACGAACGGCAAGACTCCCGTATTCGCCATGGCTTTTTTTCGTTGAGAAACAATTCAAACAGCAATTTCGAAGAGACATAAAGTGAGTTTTACTTCGGCAGAAATATTTTAATAATTTTTGTCATCATAAAAATAAATATTCCTCCTTATTTTCACCAGTGACGAGTGACAGCGTCAACTGAACTGTCATTCCGTACGCGAGCATAGTTTACACGCGAAAGTCAAGCGGGCAACGTTCCCAAATTCGTTGTTTACTTTTCTCTGCAAGTCGCGAATGCAATACGAAAACTGATTCGAAAGGAAAGTACTTCAAGCATTCCATTTCCTTCGTTAACCTCCCCGGATCGCAGTATACCGCTCACGCCTTGTTTTCGAGCGATTTCCAATTGTCTTAGCTTGCTCCTGCGAAACTCCTTTTGGCCTGTCTGAAATCTTTTATTCATTCCAGTTTTTTTCGTACAATGGAATCGCTTAGTTAGTAGACTGTTGAATGTGTGATTCCGTCTGGCTCAATTGCTTCAGGAATGCAGACTTGCGATTGGGGCGGCATTCGGTATTCGAGCAAAGTCTACATTCGTCTTCAAAAAATCGATTCTCATTGAACATCAGGGATGCGGAGCGGAGCGCTCCGGAGCTGCTGCGAGGCCCAGAGCTCGGAACCCGGAGCGGGGCGGTGCCTAAATGACCCCTCGGAGCGCTCCGGAGCGGATCGGAATTAGTTGAATCACTTATAGGAGCAGCTCGGGAGCACCTCCCGGAGCTTGGAGCGGAGCCTGGAACGCGAAAATTGTTCCGTTGCTCCGCATCCCTGTTGTACATCGCCATCGATATTAGCTTCATATGCAGAATTAGTGCTCTCGCATTGAGGAATTCCTTTGGGAATCTGATGTTCCTGGGCTCGTTCTTCATCGCATGCCTCACACAACATACCCAAGAGAGTTCCTTCTCCACGCGCAATTTCCCATGGACGAGCGAGATCCATGGACAAAACAAGGAGTAATCCTATTTCGTCCACAAAAAAACAAGAGAGAAAATTGAAAAGCGCGCTCGTTTCTCGAGCGAGAGTGAACGATTTGTGTACATGGAGATTATACCACGAGAATTACGGTAAAATCGCGATTATAACCGATCTGCCAGCGGTGCCAACGTGCGGGAGATGAAAAGTTGTGTCGACTGTGAGTGTCTCGCAGACTCACAAATATGTCACGTCTAGTGTACTTTTGACAACAGGAACGTGTAAACGCAATAGACTAAATAAATATGTCATGGCAGCATTTGCGCAGTTTTTATTTGTAAATAGTCATTTTTATAAGCGAAATGGTTCATGTTAGTGCTAAAATATAATGTTAATACTGTGGCCAGGAATTTTTAGCGATAATGAAAGAACAAAACAATGAAATGGACGACTTCACTGAATTGAAGCCATCGAATATCAAATTCACAATATCAGAATCATCGCATACATTGTTATCATCACCATCGATTGAGAAAAATTATTTATTATCGTCACCTTGTTCATCGAAAGCAATAGAAGACTCTGAGGTATTGGAATCGGGTGTGAGACGATCTGTGCCAGCCAACAACAATAAGAAATCGAATAGTTCCAACATAATAATCCGTGTGAAACAAAACCATTTGAAAACAATCTTGAAGAATATCGAACGGGTCGAGTCGATATTTGGCGTCAAGTTCATGTCATGGGATACCTGTTCTTCCACTGATGCCGACGAAGGATGCAGAAACCTATTGTTCTACAGTGTGAATCCAATTAATGGTGATATTACGGAACTGAAGAAAAAACTACAGGTAATTCGGGAGCCCGGGCAGTGATCACGCGATCTTTGCACCCATTTCAGCCTGAATTCCCTCTCCTAGTCCGTCTCCCACTCCCACGCCACTGATATCGGAAGCCCGTTTTCAAGTGGCCGGATTGACTCCCCCAATTTTCTCGGGGTGAACTCATGGCGTCCCGAGACGAAAAGTGAAACTTTCTGTCGAGAACCGGATCTCGTTGAAACCGTCAAAGCAACTGAAGCAACAAGTCAGTCGGCTTGCACAAGTTTACTGGTTTGATCGTTATTTCAACAGAAAAGATAGTGGACTGATGACTGTCAGTGCTTTGTGATTCAGAAAAGTCAACAATTTTTTGAATCTTCACCAAACAAACTTGGAGCTTCAGAATTTCCGAACCGAACCGTAGTTTCCACATCGAGAGGAATTTCGGAAGCAGACTGTGAGGGATGAATTATTGATGATCCTGCACAGTTGGATCTATAGGTGGACGGTCACAACCTCACGAGTAGCAACTTCAGTAGGCGCTCTCTTACACTTTCCCAAGGAGCTTTCGACTGCACAGCATCTATCAGTCAGTCATTGATCATTTGTGGCTCGCTCCGACGTTGGCTTTTTCTCGTATTCAACGAAAGGTGCCGGATGACGGAGGTGTCGGCCAACGAAAAGTCCCAAAACCTCAGAGGAGCGGAAGAGGCGGAAATTAGAGGCATTTTATCTCTCCTACCGAGGGAGGACTAGAATTAAAATGAATTAAGAAGACACTTCCTACACCTACAAGCTCCTAGACTCCAGGCTCATCTGACCTGATCTAGTTCATCCACCGAAAAAAACGCATTGGAATGAGCTACTAATCCCATCGAATTCACCTGTCACCTGCGTTCACCGAATTAACGTCAAATTCACGAGCGATGCCTATCAAAGCTTATCTCCACCGGAATTCAAAGTTGAATCGTATATTTCTTTCTTCGTTTGCAATGCGTGAGAAGAGTGAAATCTGCCATGTCATGATTATTGTTTGGAAACGCGTTTGGAGTTTGAGGGTTGTGCGTCGATATTTGAAGTGAGCAAGTGACGTACATCAAGATCGAATTCGATCAGTGGGGATCGGAACCCCCCAACATATGTTCATCCCTTATTCAATTTCGCGAGTTTCTCCTTTCGGGCGGAAAGTGTTTGATCTCAAGACGACCCTAGTTCATGGGCTGACAATAGTATCGAATGAGTTTTCACTCCGGCCACTTGAACACACTCCTCTTTCACAGATTCTTTCTTGATAACACGATAACCGACACAAGTTGCTGGAAAGTTTTAAGTGCCGCGCGAAATCCGTATCTGATCAGCCATCCAATCGAAGAATCAAACGACGAACACAAACACGGATGTTGGTCTCGCCGATAAGGTCATCAAGTCATAAAGATATTTTGAAATTGATTGTGAGTCGCGCAGTCTTCGGCGATGCAAGGGAAACAAAACGGGCAGGCACGGCCAGACCCCTGGAGAAAAGTGTTAAAAATTGTCAAAGGCTTTCGTTTTGCGAAGCGTATCGGGAAATGATCGACATTTGATTCCCGCGCTGATCGTTCGCCCAAAAATTCATTTTTCATATTCCGCTTGACTTCGACTCGATACTGGGCTCGGCGATGGATTCCCAATGGCATTCGATAGTTGGAGGTGGCGGGGAACAGATTCAAATATTATCGAAAGCCTGATTAATTTCTTGTCAGATGATCTGGAATTTCATCTTGAAACATTTGCGTTTCAAATTGCGTGAGGGTTTCACCCCTCATCGATTAGAGGATGTCGGGCATGGCTGAGAAATGGTTCTTCTGATCATTTCAAATGCTATCCATGTATTTGAATGCGTAACATTATTCGCATTTGTTTGCTCACTTGTTTGCACTTGCCGTCGGTCGAATACTGTGCGGAGCTGCGGCTATTGTGGTTTTGCTTCTGAGCAGAATAGCTCTGACCGGAGTTCTAGCAGCCGACTGATCATATTGCATTTGTAAGAAAATAATCACCTGCGTCATCAACATCCATCACGATACAAACATTGCTGGATTGAGCGCAGTGGGTATGAATGGAATTTCCATCGCGTCATTGCTTTCGTTTGATTCAACGAGGTGATGCATAATGTCGGAGAACATTTGGATAGCAATTGGGGAGCGATTGGGGAGCGTCCAGTGCCCATTCGGGAAGAGGCGGATTCATCGACTTCTGGGTGTTTTTGCAATGACTTTCTGTACCGAAAGAGAAGGAGAGGAGGGAAACGGGCACCTCGAATATGTCTCTGTAAAATCCAGTCTCCCCCGAGCTTTTTCTACAAAACCGATTTTCTATTTTCGATTTCAGTATCACATTCACTCCCAAACGTTCAATGAAGAAGATTCGAGCTATGATTCGGAGGACGCAGAGGACGGGCATACTCAAATTTCTCGGACGATAAGCGATACTTTGGGTCAGGAATTCGCAGAATATGTTTGTCAGCTACAGGTATTGATCAAGAAATATTCCACTCACATTCCCGGTGGTCAGCCTCCATCCAACGCACACGATCATTTTGTGATCGCTTTCAATTTTTGCCCAGAAACAAGAGGAAATTGGAGAATCATTCCGTGACAATTGTGAAAATCGGATCCATATGAATTTATTTGATTCTCTTTCGTTTTCTCGTGTTTTGATCTGTGGAATTGTGGAAGCATTAAATCAACAATTATCAAATACCGTTTATCGATTTCATTCGCGTGGCTGCCAGAAGTTCACGGGATACGACGTTTCCTTTTGGCGTAATCGATCTAGGGCACATCATCCGATCGCAGATTGAAGGGAGCCATAAAATGACGAGCTTCAAAGCCCATTTCGTTCAAGGCCTTGCACACCCGCCCCCAGAACTGTTTAGTTCTCCACAGCAGAATAGAATAGAAACGATTGAATCCAAATCTTTTCTTCTGCCATTTTTATATCACTTCCAATCAGTCTCTCGATTCTCATCAGCCACCCCCCATGCTAGGACTCTGACAATTGTAGAGTGATTTTACGACCAAGCCCAAGCTCGTCGTCTCCTTCGTCATCCAGAGCGAGCAATCACTATTTTTCGCGCTCTCGTATGATGAAATGAGTGAATGAGAGCCTACCTTCGCAGAACAAATTCACGAGATTGCATATTTCCTTTCCAGATTTCGCCTAGCTACACGCAGCGGGTCGAGTTCGCATTGAAATTGGGGTACACGGAACGATTAGTTCAAGCCGCATTAACCCGCCTTGGCCCAGATCCTACGCAGAATGAGCTCCTGGCTGAATTGATAAAATTGGGCGCTCAACATGGAAACAAAGTGGATTCGATTGATTCATCGAACTCCGAATGCACCGCACAGGGATCCACGGACACCGTGGGAGGCGTGGCCCATGACGAAATCGACTATCGTTCCAATGTGCTGAGACCCATTGTGATAGATGGCAGCAATGTCGCTATGAGCCACGGAAACAAGGAGACATTTTCGTGCTTGGGCATAAAGATTTGCATCGACTGGTTTCGGAATCGCGGCCACAAAGACATCACTGTGTTTGTTCCGAAATGGAGGAAGGAAAGCTGCAGACCGGATAATCCAATCAAGGATCAAGAGATATTATGTGAATTGGAGAAGGAGAGGATTCTCGTGTTCACGCCCTCTCGATACATCGGTGGAAAGCGACAAATATGCTACGATGATCGCTACGTTCTGAAGGTTTGATTTCCCGGGCCTCTCAAATCGTTCCGATTTCAGATTTCTCCTTTCATCCGCAGCTGGCATCCGAAAACGACGGCATCGTAGTGTCCAACGACAACTACAGGGATCTTGCGAACGAATGTACCGAGTACAAAAAGGTGGTGGAGGAGAGAGTGCTGATGTTCTCCTTCGTGAATAATAGGTGAATGTGCTGAGCCTCAGATGCGATGAGAGCAGCAGAAATAATGATGATATCCGTTCTAACTGTAGGTTTATGCCACCTGATGATCCTTTCGGGCGGTCCGGTCCCAAACTGGACAATTTTCTGAAAACGCAAGCAAAGTAATAACAAAACATGGTTGATGTTCGAAGTGGTTCACTCGAACCTCCCAAGCAAACTGTCAATGAGAATGGTAAACGTTGGCAACTCGATGATTTCGTGAACTCAAACCCCGCGGGCGGCCTCAATCACTCAATTGAATGTCAGATCAACGTTGAATCGGGAAAGAGATCCAAGAGCAAGATCACTGCTTGCATCGACCTCTAATTAGAATTCTCGTATCAACGATTGCCAAAATGTTTCGTTCTTCATTTCCGTTTGCAGAAACTCATCGATTCTCAATGAAATATTTTCAGGAAAGGAGATTCAGTCTCACCATGCCCCTACGGAAAGAAATGTACGTACGGCAACAAATGCAAGTTTTTTCATCCAGAACGCGGATTTGGCCCGCATAAATCCGTCACAGAAAGGCTGTCGGAGCACGCTGCTCGTCACCTTCTGGCAAGAAACGCGGATAACAAGACAGTTCTCCACGGAAAATCGCTGAGTGTTCCATTGTCTGGAACCATCAGTAACGGCACTGATATCAAGAAACCGTTAGGTGAGGGCACAGCGATTTTTTCGACTCGACGTGACAGACGACGCCTCAATCCATTCAGTTGCTGAGAGCTTTCGAAGAAATTGAAAATTAACGTTTTTTTTTTTCGTTTCCATTCAACAGCTCGAACCCGCTCATGCGTGCACGATGGGTGCGATTTCAATCAATGCGTGGAGTCAGCGTACGCGTACTACAATCACACACCTGCTCAGTCGAAAAGGCCTTCAAGGGACAATGTCCAAGTCCAATTTGCGAAAACGAATACCGATAACATGTCTTTCGAGAACCGCCCGAAAGTAAGCATGCTAGCTCAAACGTGTAGACAATCGCTGTCAATGGGACCGAACAATTCTCAAATTTCATCCATCCAACGTCAAACACTGGCAAGCAGTGAGGACGAATGCAATATGCATCAAAGATTGCGTCGGCAGTTGTCATTGAACCCATCTGGTTGCGATCCGAGAGTTTACCACATGCGACATTCAAACGGAATGAAGCAGAAAGACATGAGTGCCGTTCACCTTCCCTTAACCACATCGCTGAGCGGTCCAAAAGCGAGCGTATCAAACCATTGGAATCTGCATGAGGTGAGCCATTTACAATTCCCAGTGCAGTCATTCAATACCAATAATTTCTGTAGAGCTTAACCAGAATATCTTCAGCTCCGGGCTCGACGAGAGCATGGCACATTAGTGCGCCTCTATCCTCACTATCTGAACCTCAAATGCTGATGAAACAGAATGCGTCTGGCTCAAGTAATAACAGTTCAGCAGCTCTGTCAACTCTAGACCATAGGCGACATTTGCATTATCACCTAGCCAGTATATTTCCAGAGGAACAGGTGGAAACAGTCATGCGCATGTATCCAGAAGAGACAAATCCACAAAATATATGCGCTGCCATTTTGAACATGTTTCCGAAAGTTCAATAGTTCTGATTGCGATTGTATATTTAGTGGAGGAATATATTTTGAATACATACTACATTTAGCGAATTGAAGTTTTCTTCATTTTTCTTTTCATTTTTCCTTTTTTCGTGCCAACGTTCAGAATCTCCAGAATCTCGCGATGGATTAAGCTTGTTCAAAGCCAATTCCTGTTGAGAGAGAAGATTGAACCGTTGAGCATCACAATTCAGCGGGGAGGACGGAGGCCCACAAACATACCACTTCATCACGAATTGGAGTCCGACTAACATGAAAATGAACGATAAGCCCCGGAAAAGTGCTGACCAGAAACTCTAGGCTGCGTTGGTCGTAGTCTCTTGGAAGTTTTGCATTCCTTCTTGGAACGTGCACTGCGTTGACGGGAGAAATACATATAAGCACAAACAATGAGGATGTCTCTCTCTTTCTCTCTCTCACAGAGAAGAAGCCTTCTGCGGCATAAAGTTTGGTGGCGGTTTGACCATTGGCCAGCCCGAAGGAACCGTGGTGATAGTCGTACGGGACGTAAACGCGAGACTGGCACCTACTATGCGTTTGCGAACCTGGCAAGTGCCACTCATTTGATCCAAGGAGCTCTTGATGAATTGGGAGGAAGTCGAGATATAGTTCCAAACATGCTAGTCACCCAGGAAAAAAATGCCAGTGGGAGCTTGCCAAATCCCCGTCTTCAAAAACGGTGACATCTTCTTGAGTGGGGCGTCGGAGGAGCGGTTGTCCTACAGCGAATTCCAGCTTTGTCGAATGCGAGTGCATTGAGAGCCACTAGCTGATAGGAGACTCCCCGAACTACTGCATGAACGGGGAGTGGACGAGTACCTCGCAGACTGCGGGGACATTTTACGTGCGAGGGCCTATGCTAGAACCAGCTGTCAAGCTGGATATGGACGAGAAGATGTTGATAAATGTGGGAATCGAGATCGAGATCATGATCAACGAGATGGTCAATTATTTTATTTTGAGTTGATTTTCGAAAACCCTGGGCTTTAATCCGTCAAGGAGCGAGGTTTTCTTCCTAACTACGACAACGTGATTGCCGACAAATCGTCGATTTGCAGAATTGATACTAAACAAAAACAATCACGATTCCCAAACGAGATCATTCAAAAAGCTTTGAGTATAACACTGGAACCCACCTTTACCAGATGTACAAAAATGTTCCAAGGCGACGTATGGATTCTCGTGTAGCCCGTCGACTCCTCATAATTATAGCGTTCATACTTTTCCTCCAGGTGACTACAGTTTTTTTTGAATTGACATGGATGGAACACGGATGGCAAACGGCTGACTTCTTGTTCGCCGATACCAACGGCGAAGGTCATTCGGTATGAAATTCGTACACGGTTCACCATCCGTTCACCATCCGTTGCAGTGAACGACCTAGGAACGGATGGTAAGAATCCGATCAACGGGCGACTTTTCTGCAAATCTCGGAAAATCTTGGGAAAATATGAAATTTGAAGAAAACGTTGGAATTTTCTATGTTTCGCATCTCGGATGCCTTTATTTTTTCCAATATGCATTGATATGTTTTCTGACTCTTGGATGTAAGTAGTCAGTGCATACACCAGCGGGAGAAGTCCTCCGAAACGTTTACCTGTAGAGCGAAAATGTCGAGAAATATTGAGCAAATATTCCAAACAGAAATCGAATAAAAATACCGTGAATGGTGTAAAGCTGATTAAATAGCTTGGGAGCAATTTTGAAGGTTCCGTCCATGAACCATTCGGAGCAATCTGCCAAAAATCGAAGATTTTCATTTGTAGCAAATATTATGATCCTCGAATCTATTTCGTTGTTGTCGTACATCAGAAAAACGTCTCCTTTTGTTGTTTTTGTGTATTTCTTATCTATGACTAAATGAGCCAAATTCGCCGGATCACTCATGACAGGTTTCACATTACGCCGATATCGAGACACAGAATGAGCCATATTTGTCACGGGCGGAAGATTTGAAACGACAGCATCAGGAATTTCACCTAGCACATTTCCGATGATACGTCTGGGTGAACCGTCGGCTTCCAGAGTTTTTCTCTTCATACCAGCCCGGATTTGTTTAGCCATGATGGCCGCTTTATCGGGAGCGTCGATTTGTGAAGTACCTACAACATTTCAGCGATAAGAATAATGGAGATTCTTCCTGAGAGTGCTGTGAAACACCTACTTTTCACATTTCCAATGAGTCTTGAGGTTGATCTTCTTATCGATTGCGTAGAGGTACCCTTCAAATTCATTTTCACTTGCACTTGCACAATTTGTTCGGGCATTTTTAACCGGATTTCCAACATTTGCACTATCCATGTTGGCGTTCAACATGAGTATATTCGCCTTTCGAACCCAAGATCGAAGTGAGAAAATTCGAAAAGAATGGCCCCTTCGATTTTCGGGAATGAATTCAATGAATCGGTGAACGTTACTATCGGTAAATTTTTTCATCGGAGAGCTGCGAATCGGAGACTTTGAATCGGAGGATTTTGAAGCGGCGGACTATAATCGGAGAATTTAACTGCTCTTCTCGCATCTACGAGGTGTCGACCTATTAATGCTTGCCGATGCTATATTCGCCGATTTTCGTTCGACGATTGAAATTTAGCCGATCGAAAATTGGCCGACGGATCTCAAGTTTGATTTTAGTGAGGCCGGGTATTTTGTGGGTGAGCTCTTGAGCTAGGAGCTGATTGCTTGTCTCATTCTGATTCAAATGGAGGGGTTGCCTCGAATCAATAGTTAGATTGGGTGAGGCCAAATATCATTTTCGAGAGCAGCTTATCAAATCGTAAGTAAACTCGAAATCTCGAATTGTGTCTCAAAAATATAGTGTATAATTCAGCTCCTTCAGTAATGGACTGTGCTTCGAGACCCATTGCTGATGTCAGATCAATTTTACAGAAGTGTTCAGTCAAAACAGAAGATGACCTAGCGCGCTTGGAGACCTTTTTGCAGAATGAAGAAAGTACATATGAATGATGTTGTGAGTCATTTTGTGTGACGGTTAGATTGAAATACTACATATATGACGGCAACGAATTCTTAGGTGCAAGCGCAACTGAAATACGTTAATTCGAGTCTGGCAGTTTCAGTGAGAGGAATAATGCAGAATTTGGTGGACGATAAGTTGCTGTCTCTTTATTCGTTCTATGCGAGAATGGGGAAGCGAGAGTTCTTGATTTTTTCCAACATTATCGCTTGTGTAAGAGCACTTGCTCTAACATAACACGATTAATCGCATCTAAGCGATTGGAACATTCGGGAACGTTCTAGAACAACACAAGTTCAATCATCGCTTGTCTATGCAAAGCCATGAAGACGGAAATGCCGGCAACACGAGAGAACGACATAGTGATATATAGTATTTGAAAACAAGTTACATATATCAAATGTGCCCCATGTCGTCTTAAGAGGCGAAAATTATAAATAAAAATCAACAATGATCACAAATTGAAGCAAAATCCGTCTGTCATTACTAAATAACCCGTAGTAGGAGGAGGAGATCCCATTTTTCAATTGAAGAATTTCATTCGGTTCTTGTGGTTTGGCGTTTTGATCTTCTAAAGTGACTCGAATTTTTTTTGAATCATATCTAATCACCTCAAGTTTTTTTTTGGCCTCAGTAAGGCACTCTGAAATGCCATTTGCAAACTAATCGAAAGAGCGATGAAGCAATGAGATATAAATACCCATTTCTTCGGAAAGGATGTCACATTTGAACTCATTCCATGTTTTTCGGGGAACACCCAGTTTGGCCAACCGACTCGTTTACCACCTTCCACATCTCTTATCCAAGATGTGGGTACAACACTTGTTCTCTCTACTGATTCGCCGAATCAACGTCAATGTAAGCATCGTCAAACGCACTTATGTATGAACTTTTACTGGTGCAATGACGAAGCAATTAAACCCCAAAATAATGGCGGCAATGTCCTAGAACTTTGGACCAGATTTGTATTTCGATTCCAAATTGTCCAACCCATTCGCGTTTTCATCCAAGCCTAATCGCGCTCTCGCTTTCCAACGAACGATTTCCCCGCGCATGTGAAATGTACTGCATTTCGTTCTCAAAACCATCGAGTCCTTGGGAGATTTTTCCGGGTTCGTGTTTGAGGGTTGGTCAACATATTTTCTATTTCCGGAATCCATTTGGCCATTTTCCAAATTCAAGCTTCTCCCCAGCAGAGGTGAGCAAAAGTAGAAAAAAGAAAGTACTTTCGAATACTCGAAAATATCTGGCATTCCGAAGTGTTTGTTCTTCGTGGGATCTCATTGACGGCACTTTACTCTAACGATTGGCAAAGTCTTGACTGTACTTCACGATGCGAGATAAGCGGAGAACCAAATGCAAAATATGTTTGCAAAGACTGAATTCATTTTAGGAGAACTTGCGATCGCTATGAAGGCGATAAAAAACGACACTTGATTCGGAGTCAAAATCAAACAAAAAGTTATCGCTTGCACAGAATTCCCACCGTCAATGTGATTGTGATATCACAGCACGAAATGATGGGAATGCCCACCACCCGGATGTGATGTTTGTGCGATTAAAACATTTGTTGATGCTCGAAATGGCAAAACGCTCAAATAGAAATAGGCAATCGGTTCATTCAAACCGCCTCAAAGTACCGTGCATTTGCATTGAATTACACATCTCTATATCGATTTTTTCAGAAATTAACCGCTTTTCTTAATCAGGTGGGGTTTTCAATAAACTTTCCAGTTTAAAAGACAGTTTTTTTATTTCGCTGAGCGCTTTCGCTTTTAGTCAAGCATTTTCAAAGCCTACATCGAAAGTGAGAAATTCACAATGGATTCCCCTGCTTTTATACTCATTTCGGTTGGTGTCATCGATTGCAAGGCCTATAACGTGATGAAGTTCAGAGATGTTTTTTACGAAATGACCATGGGCACTGCAATGGGCAATGCGTTGTCCCCA